>VFFE01007491.1:881511-903219 GCA_008921705.1 Burhinus oedicnemus
GCCTACGGATGTGTATGAAAAAACCCTTTAGTAGCCAACTACTTTAAGCTTTTGTTGTTGAATTCATGCTAAAATTGAAACTTTTCTTCTGAGAAGACATTTTCTTTTCTAGAATAAATAAAACTTAATATACAAGTTAACAGAAAAAAACCTTAATATTTGTGTTTGAATTTGAAATGTAGTTGAATTAAATAATGACTAAAAATCATTTCAAAATGGAAAATGGGACCATATGATTCCCTTTTTATTTTTTTATTTTAGGATCAATTTTAATAAAATCAAAACTTTTCTACAAAACCTTTCATTTTTAACAAATCAGTAGGCTTAGTGAGGAGCTTTGTGTCAAGAAGATTTTTAATTCAGCGTGCTCTCTGTGTGTGTGTGTTGTGCATATGCATATCCCTATATTTAACAGGTCCATAAAATTAAACTTGATGATGACTTTGGTTCTGTTTTAAAACCTCTGCTCTGCAGTGCTGAAGTTGATAGCAGCTTTATAATTTACTGCAGTTAGCAAAGAGTGAGCATTTTAAATGGCATTATTCCCTTTTCAGTTCAGTGTGGTTGGCATCTGTTATTACTTTTTAAAACTATACTGCTTTTTACTTTAGCATTTTTTTATCAGGAAAACGAGATAGTGACCAGTGTGAACCTGACTGGACCTATTCCTTAGCACTTTCACATCTGACTCCTATTGATTTCTGTCAATTTGGGCACAACCGTTGGTAACATGCTGAATGCAGAATTGCTACTGTTGTGCTCACACAGACTAACTTTTAAACACTTCCTCTAGTTCTCTGCCCAGTTTCAAGATAACACCTGAATATGTTCCATGTAATTGTGTTTTAATGCGCTTTTTTCTCTTCTGGTTAGAGTGATACTTATGTGTCTTCTGATAGTTGTAGTTTCTCATGATTTGCAATTCTAGATGTCTGAATTTGACTTGCCTATTTTGAAGGAACTAGGACGCTTTAAATGCTTTTTTCTTAAAATATACTGCCAAGTCTTATCTTCCTACTCTATCAATCACAAGATAAATATAAAGTGTCAGTCATCATAGCACTAATAAATCTAAAATGCCAGTGTAGCAAATTAAAGCTTATTTTATGACAGTGGACAGCATCTGTTCTGTGGTGATGATATTCAAATTTTAGATGTTATAGATTAGATAGAACATAAATATGTAATTAAAATTAACCTCTGGTTCTCCTATACAACACTTGCGTAATTAACAAAAGGTGAACTTAAAACTCTCTCTTACTGTAATTGACTTTGGTTATAAAACCTCAACTTTGAATAACATTTTTGTTTTTCATTAATATATATATCTCTTGTTGCATGTACATTCCACATCATTTGCTCCATATATTTTCACACTTGGCAGTAAGAATATTTACCCTGTACCCATTCTAATTAGAAAGGATGCTTGAGACACCTGATATTGAGCTAATGTCTCCATGGGTTTGAGTTCATTCTATATTTCAAAACCGATTTCACTTGACATAAATAGCTATCCATATACCTTGACAAGAGCAGAACATGCCTATAATGTGTAGGAGAAACAGGGAGATGTCTTGTTGTACGTTTCACTGGTAGCATGGCTTGGTAGTTCTTCAGGTCTATATTTCTCTACTCTGAAGTAGGAGTATATGCCGGCATTCCCTCTGCCCAAACCTTCTACTTACTAACATGTCTTTTAAAAAAGATAGTCCCTATCCAGTTCCTGACTCAGAAATAAGTGTATTTAAAAAAGGGGTTGGGCAGGGGGTGGGAAGATCATAGTTTTTATAACTAATAGCACACTTAATTTTAACAGTTGAAGCAGAGATGGCATGGAAGAAATAAGAACTTGAAAGTCAAATTCACAGTATGTAATTCAGCAAGGAAATGATATCTTACCATTACTATATTCAAGTCCTTTCAAGTACCTGAAAAATGTCACAAATTCAGGACCCTCTGGAAACTTTAACTACTTAATCCTTACCAATCAATTATAAATAATAGTTTTCTTTTATAGGTAAAATGGAATAGTTTCTGAGTCAAAATTTTGAAAGGATTAGCTGAAGTATACACAAAAAGTAATATTTTACTGGTAGTTCAATGTTATTAAATAAAATTATTCCATTTTGCTTTTATATCACTATAATAGTTTTTGTATAGCTAGAGGAGGCAACTGAGATTAGGAAATTCAGTATGAAGTTACAGAGTTACTCTTATGATAAGAAGTGATAAATCCATCTCAGCCTTAACAAGTGACGCTAGAAAAGAATTTCCAAGCCTATTTTTTGACACAATAATATTTTTGGACTGTTCTATCTTTTCTACTCATGTTACTGGTGTTGATTTTATGGAATTGTACTGGCCTATAATACCATTTGAAAGTTTTTTTATATGGAGTCTTTGTTCTGAAGGGGTGCTAGGTAAATAAAATACAATGAGTACATAAAATACATCTGTTTACTTATCTGTACATTTCTTGTCAGAACAGAATTGTATACCCTTATTCATTGGAACACTCTTCAACCATTTTTTGTTCTGAAAAATGTTAATTCTCCAAAGTGTCACATGCTGAATAATAAAAATGAAAAAAACCAAAACAAAACAGAAAATCCAGAGTTGATTCTGAGAATAAAATAAAGCAGAAATACATTATTCTGCCTTTGCTGAACATATATGTGTTTATTTCAGTGAGAATCTCCAGCACCTTACTGAAATGTGGAAGGATATGACCCTCATGTGCTAAGTATAGCTTTCCTTATAGCTGTGAAAATATGTTCAGATTTGACTAAATTATGAGTTTCTAGAAAGCATATAATCAATAAAGACTGTTTAAGTTTGGCAAATCTGCTACATGGTTTTGAGGTATGCCAGAAGACTGGTGTTCATCTTTGTTCAGCCATCCTTTTTATCCATTCTGTACTTAAACAACTCTGTACTTGCAATTTATAAATAGAGCTTTTCTTCCAAGGATATTAAAAAACCCCTTGTTTTAAAGGACAGTGCATACTGTGGTACCTGTAGTATCCTCTACCTGTTTAGCTTTCATTAAATATCAATACAGCAGCATGTGGTTTGTCAAAATAACCTTTTCTTTTTATTGACGATACGCAGATTTAGAAAATAGAAGTCTGTCTTTTGAAACACAGATTCTTCTTTCTCCAGTTTGGTTTTCATGTCACTCTGAAGTAGGTAAATACAGAACATAAGGAAAATGAAAAATAATTTTGGAAAGAGGAAAACTGTACTTTGATTATCTTAAAGAGATAAAGTACTCAAAGATGCAGTTTACAAGTTCTATAAGTATCTATGACTTGGTACACTATACAGTAGTGTAAAATAAAAGAACGTACCTAATTTCTGTCTCATTGAGATGTTGGTGCAAGAATCTGACATTGAGTTAATGTTGACCTAAAACTAAACTATGCTTATTCAAAACATTTTTAGTGTCCTTTTTCCAACCACATCACATTTATTTTGGGGCTTTCAAAATCCCTGAGGGTAGGTTTAATTCCTCCCACAGAACTGATATCAAACCCTTTTCTTTGGATACCAGCTGAATAAGAAAAGTACTGTTAAGGTCTCCTGCTGAATCATTGGACTAAGAGAAATCAGTTAAAATCCTGACTTTCTTCAGAGGTTATGATAGCAAAGAATTACCCATTGACTTGGACAGACTCAAGTGTTTTCATCAGAACTTAAGGGAGACCTTATTGCTCTCTGCAACTACCTTAAAGGAGGTTGCAGTGAGATGGGTGCTGATCTCTTCTCCCAAGTAACTAGCGATAGGACAAGAGGAAATGGGTTCAAGTTGCACCAGGGAGGTTTAGGCTGGACATTAGGAAAAATTTTTTCCCTGAAAGAGTTATCAAACATTGGAACAGGCTACCCCGGGAGGTGGTTGAGTCACCATCCCTAGATGTGTTTAAAAGTCATGTAGATGTGGTTCTTGGAGACATGGTTTAGTTGTAGACCTGGTAGAGTAGGATCAAAGTTTGGACTAAATGATCTTAAAAGCCTTTTCCAACTTAAATGGTTCTATGATTTTATAATTAGCTTACTTTATGCTCTGGTGAACAGAAAATTCTCTAGGAGATTGTGACTGTTCCTGAGCTTGTAAACTCTCTGACAGTATATGTTACTTTTTCTTTTTTTAAGACTGTGTATAATATGAACAATAATTTAGATAACCTTCTATGTGTTCAATAAATTACTATTATTGTTAGAAATGGTTACATGCTAGATTTTTATTATGAATTTTTTTTGAACTTTTGTATGTGCAAAAAAGTGTTAGAGAAAAACTTTCTCCTTGAAACTAATTATTTACTGAAGCAGGAGCTACTATTGATAGAATTAAGTTTAAAAGAGAGAGTCTGTGATCTAGAAATCACTGGTGCTAGCGGTTTTGCATATACAATTAAGTTAAAATAATTAACTATTTTAAGCTGTTTATTTCCTTTATATGTCAAGATTATTACT
This sequence comes from Burhinus oedicnemus, assembly GCA_008921705.1. Lineage (NCBI taxonomy): Eukaryota > Metazoa > Chordata > Aves > Charadriiformes > Burhinidae > Burhinus > Burhinus oedicnemus. The sequence goes on from VFFE01007491.1 coordinate 885,988, forward strand.
TTAGGAAATGTAAATTTTCTCATAAACACTTGAAAAATTATAAACCAACCAAAACACTGAAAAGACATTCTGTACCTCCAACACTATGGCAAACAATTAATTCCAGTGTACAAAACACGTTTCAGACTTGGCATGTGCAACCTAGGGAAAGGTCTGCATCGTGAATAACAGGAAAAAGCCTTGGCCTTTCTTGGTTTTGATAACTGTTGGTAAAGAATTGGTTATACAATGTAAGAATCATTCTTTGATGTTTAACAGATGAAGATTTCAACACAGACAGCTAAGCTTGTTCTTTCTAACAGACCACAGGTCTTCAGAAAACAAATGAATTAAAATGAAAATGATCCAGAAGTTTTCCTCATTTTAACAATAAGCAGATTTTTCTTTAAAATGAGTGATGATGCTCACCCTGAATAAAGAAGCTTTTGCTCAATCAAAATTGTATCATAGCAATAGTGTGGTTTTGTTTGTTTCTGGCTCTGAGAACGCAAAATGCCCGATGATACCTGAAGCAGTCAATGCTTACATTAGTTAAGACAGTTTGAACTTCTGCACTGTAGATGTCTACAGCCCAGCTTGTCAGCCAAGGCTGCCTTTGTAATGAGAGGAGAAAGGTTGATGGTTTGGGTTTAACCAGCTTATTTTAAAGATCAACATGAGGATGAAACAAACATGCCTTAAAAGCGTCTCTTTCACCCTAAAGGTCATGAAGAGCATGTAGATAGATATCTGTAGTGGAGATGTCTATGTTCAACCATGGAAATCCCATCAGGCATGTTAAAAGACCATACCCAAAAGTCATTGAAGAGAGCTTTTGCAGTTCAGAGAGCAAATATCATTGAATGATGGCATCAACTTCTATAGGTGCATTGTTTTGGTGTGACAGTTTTTGTTTGTTTTTATAAGCATTCTTTTGTAAACAAGTTATAGGAATCCATCTCACTGCTATGAATTACTATTGTGCAATTCTGCGCTTCAAAATAACTCCTGACATAATTTCAGGTCAGCTCCAGAACCCTAAATTGAAGGGTAAGATTCCATTAGAAAATAAGGACCAAACTGTATACTTAATCAGGCTATCTACCAGACAAATAAGAAATAGTGTTTGATATGAGATAAACTGTGATCACTTGCATGAATAAAAATAATCTGAATACATGCTTATTGTCCCTGGAATCCAAAGAATGATTCATTACAGATAAGGTCTGTTGATTAACCATGCCTTTATTAAAGCCCCTGTGCTTTTGTTCTGGTTTGTGCAGAAAAATGTGGGAAGATTCTTGTTGGAAAATGGGCATCCTGTGACCACTCCAAGTCTCAATGATCTGTGTGTGATCTGTGGTTAACTTATGTAAGTGTTGCACTGGAAAGGTTACTTGCGGTCAACACGGCAAGAGAGTAAACAAGAACGGAGGAGGAGGAGGTTGCAGTGAAGGCGGAACTTGAAGCAGGATGTAGGCGGGCAAAGCATTCGCGTGGACTTGTACTTTGAGCCAATTAAGAGTAGCTTTTAGGCGCGTGCTTGATGACGTAAACCAATCAGTAAGTTGTTGGCGCGTGATCACAGACAGCACAATGTATATTAACTGAGCTATCTGCTTCAATAAAGTGGCATTAACCTGATCATATTGGTCGTTGTGTTATGTCCGAGCCTTCTGCGCCAACAGAAAAATACTTATCTGCACATTGTTTAGCAATTCTCAGAGGAGGAAATGTGTTATTGGTTCTCAGTCATTATTTTTCATGGGTTACCTTTTCACTCTGTTCCCTCTGTTCAGTGATCAGAGAGACTTCTCACTTACTGTCAATGTAGCCTCTGACTTTCTTGACCTCCTCAGATTTCTGTTGTTTCCATCAAGTAAAATTTTTTCCATAACTGACTATATGATGGCTTAATATTATTATTATCTTACATAGAATATTGGTTAAGGGCTCCACAGAACAAGTATTCTTTCATTATCATGGTCCCTTTAATCTTGTACTTCCTGTGTTGACCTACTTCACACTGGACTCTAAATGAAAGTTATTATTAGTTCTATCTCCCATCCCCCCCCACCCCCAAATAAAAATGTTATATATAGTGGGAATTTTTAAGAAAAATATAAGAAATAGTTAGCCTTTAATTTTCACTAGTCTTAGAAATGTCAAATATGGCACTACTTCATACAATATAAATCTTGTAAAGCTCTTTCTCTAATAGCTTTAAAAGCTGAAACAAAATGGATTTTTGAATGATGAACTCTGTTTTGATCAGCTATTGAAATTCTTCTGGTCTGTGCTGTAAAAGCATAACAATGAAACAGGAAGATAGATCACGTCTGGACCAATATACAGTTTTTGGTTGTTAATGCCTTCTAATTCAAAACAGTGCTTATCTTCAGTACAAAGTTGTAATAGAGAATAGCTTATCTTTAATATTAGGTAAGAACTGTTCATGTTTCAATTGGTTAGAGAAAGGATTTAGGAATAAATAGTAGTGAAAATACTGTAACATTTTGAATTTAGAGCACCTTATTTTCCAGTTTCTAGTCTCTGTCTTCGTTTCATAGCTCTAAATACATTCTAAAGTTGCTGTACTGATAACACAGGAATCAGAAAAAACAAACATATGTGTCATATTTGGTCTTAGGAAATCATCAAAATCCAAACCAACAAAGAAGATTTACACCTACCTGTTTTCATAGATGTTAAACTTATTGAACACTATGAAAAATCAATGGCTCTGAAAATCACACCATTTATTCGTGAGTCCAAAATGGATTTAGGAGTCATATTGAAGGGTTTAGGATCCAAATTAATTTAAATTGCTTATTTTTTTATATTGGATGTTAGTCACTGCTAGTGGCTTGTCTTCTGCAAACATTAAGCATACATGTTGCTTTAATTTCAGAAGTCAGATAAGATTATTTCTATGAACAAAGCTATGTAAGTGTATAAGTGCCTTCAGGATCACGAAATAAAACCCAAAGACCTGTAAGCATGTTAACACATTTGGAATTTTAAGCATTGTCTCTTAAACTTCAATACATATTAATCATAAATGTCTTCATATAATTCAGACCTTTATTTACTGTGATTTCTTTAGACAAGTAAACCAAATTACATGCTGAAATACTTCATAGTACTTTAGTAAGCTGTCCAGATTTGAAAGACAGTGTCCATTGTTCTTTTATGACAACATTGAAAATTATTGGTGTCTGATTTATGAAATCTAATTCCATCAATCCATTAATGTGATTCAATTTCACTAATATTTTCTATTGCCTTATCTATATAGATTCATGTATACATTATATTGACACATTCTTATATTGTACGTATAATGTTTAGCACTGGTTCTTGTTACATGCAACACTCCTTTAGAAACCACCATGAATCAAATCTGATGTTTTGATGAAGGCAGTGTTATGTGTGTATTTTCCCTATTTCCCAATGACTTTTCTACTGCCTTTTAGAGGTTTGCAAATTCCCTGCCGTTTCACAACAGGAAAAACATGAACTGTGTTTTCTTTAATACATCAAATTTTCCATTTCAGTATTTGTCTGGGAGAGGAAACATGCAGCTATATATTTCTCTTTTCAGAGACTCACTAATTTTTAGCTACCAAGTCATCAGAATCTCATACTGAGACTTACACACAAGTATTTGAAACCTGTTAAGCCCCAACCTAAAATTTCTCTTTCAAATAAATAGTTCCCTCTTACTCTAATAAGCTTAAAATTAGGCTTTAATTGTAAAAGAGGAAGAGAATGACTTCAAACAGACCAGAGATTTTGAAGCTAATAAGAATCTAAAGAATAATAAAAAAAAGAAAGAAAATTTTAGGCTGGAAATGTCTCATCAAAGAACTCTTTTCAGATGTTTCCCAAAGGGATAGTTGAAAACCGTAGTTTGATTAATTTACATTAAAGAGGGCAAAGTGTCTTGAGTATATAGATAGGACAATTCTATTGTGACAGAAATTGGAACAATTCTATCTAACAGAATTAATTTTGCATTAATCAGGCTTTTTAAATAATGTCTAAAAATTACAAGTGTTTTGTTTTCTTTTTAAATTTTATCTGCATGGGTTTGATGTGAATACGCAATAAGATATGTAAAGATATTCTTTACATACATTCAGTAGCTTTCGAGACTAATTTAAAAAGCATGGAATAATATACATATTGTATGGAGAGGTCTTTCAAAAAAACCCTCCAGATTTAGTTAGCAGATAAAATAAATTAATATTCTACTACTGGTGTTTAATTAAATGTAGTTCAATTTAACATACAAAAAAGGGAGCTATATAATACAAGTCTCTGAAGGATTTAGTTATTTGAGTTTTACTGTTTATAGATTGTTAGTACAAGCTACTTCTGCATTATATGTATTTCTCATTTCTTCTGTTAGATAAAAGACATTAGAAGTTGTTCTGAATCTTTTTGGTTTTTTTGGCCAAAAGTTTTAGATTAATTTTATACGTAAGTAAGGGTGGCAGGTTGATATGAAGGAGGAAAATAATTCATTTTCATAAGAAAGCAAGAACTAAAATTTCTTTCCTTACCACTAACAGTGAATAGTGCACAACATATTTCTGAAAATATTTCATGATGGTTAAAATTTTTCTTTTAATGATTGAGTGGGGTTTTTTGAGGGAAAGAAGAGCTAGGAGAGCAATTTCTAACAGCTGCTTATTTATCTTTCCTGTAAACTCAGACATCCTTTGTCAACAAGGATTACAAAAGTACCTGAGTATCTCCATGAATCAGGACCCCAGGATACTAGTTACAATACAGACTTTAATAAAAAAGATTGTCGCTGTTGACCTTTGCGTTCTAAATGTCCTGTGCTTTTCCCCTTTTTTGACTCTTATGCTGGTTTTGAAGAAAATATATTTTTGACATTTCTCCAATTGACTTTCTTTTCCATTTTTCCAACCTTTACTCTGCCCACCTTTAATTTTACTATATGCAAAATAAAAGAAAAGAAGCATATAAGTAAAAAAGATAGCAATTAAGCTTCATTAATTAAGTGTTCCAGAGCATTAAGTATCAAATTGTTCTTCACATATACCTGCATTTACAGGAGCCTTGCAATATGACTGCATTTTTAGAATAAACATTTCAGCCTAGTACCCTGTAGTAAAATTCACAACCTGATTTGGACATTTGGTTCTGCAGAAAATGAGTAGGACAGCTGGTAATGAAAAATGTGGTCCACAAAAGTAAACATCTGGTTAAACAATTACCTACCCATCCAGTTGTAAGTTCTAATTCTGCTTTGATTTCCCCAGGTTTTTTTTAAACTGTTGGTTGAAAAACAGATTATTCATTCAGGCTAGGATAGGCTGAACCCAGCAAATCAGGCAAAGCTTCTCATCTGCAGTAGACAACATAATGAGGGTCACTGACCCAAACAACCTGCCTAGGTTGTATCTCCAATTCTATTCTACCACCACTATTGTTTGTTATCGTCTAATAAGCAAAAAGGACAGGGAATATGGAAGATGTGCAGCAGTTAGAACTGTGATTCCAGATTTAAATAATATCTTATATATTTCAGGTCCTCCATCCTACCAGTACAGCAGAGCCTTGTCAGAAAAGGTATAGGTGAAAATTACTGTGAAAGCACTAAGGCAGAAGAGATAATAGTCCGTGTCTTTTTCATTAACAAAAAAAAATTGTCCTTGTACCAATATACGTATGAAAACTTATGTATAAGTGTATATAAATGCATAGATTAAAGACTTTATCTTGGAAATTAAGTTAGTCAAAATATTGATATATGTAGGAAATTCAGTATATTGCCTATCTATATCTTCTGTGTAGCAAACAAAAACGATGATCAGGAAACAATTAATATAAATGAGTTTAGCTTTCAGATGCACTATTTTGGGGGGAACAGATGTTGTAGAAACAAATAATGGATTATATATGAAGAACTACTTCACATATGCTCTGGGATTACAAAATAATATCATATTTATTACAACATGACTGGTATACATTCCTTTTCAGCTCTGCAAGCTAGCCTTCCATGTATCTATTAGAAAACCTTTCCTTCTTAAATGACTTAGATAGTGGTAATGGGAAACAGTTACTCAAAGGTGCTATGATTGCTAAAATAAAATTAATTGTGCAATGATGGAAATCTCCCTTATCTGTAAGAGCTGATTAGTTTGAAGCAATAGGCAATCTGGCAGCCTAAAAAAGTCTCTCTCTCTCAAACAGAAAGGATAACTGGAAATGTTCCATTCTCTTTTCCTGGATATTTGTAATGAGAAGTGCATAACAGGCATAAATATATATATATTTCCACTAATGAGGAAAATTTGTGAAATCAGATTCATACGATTTCCCATATACATAACATGGCTTTGCTGGAAATAGCAATTAAAGGGATCCTTGAAAAGGCCAAGCTCTATACCTTTATTTGAAAACTGGTTAAGCATTACTATCCATGTGGGAAAAAATATTATGCAAATAAGAATCTGTCAGCAAAATTTGTACAGCAAAATCCTGTAAAACACTGGTTAAAAGAAAGAAAAACATGACGAAATTTCCAATGATTTCAATGTATTTGAGATCAAATCCTTCAAATTTGAGTGTACTTGAATGGATAGGTATCTGGAAAATATATAGTCCTCAACATCTTTGTCCTACATGGAGCTGATCATACCCAAGAAATAAGGAAAACAGATAAGATAATAGTAGTAAGACCTTATATATATGTAAGTAAATAAGTAGTTAAGTAGGAATAATATAACTGTTCATGTACAGCCCAGCGAATCACAGAATTATCTAGCTTTGAAGGGAACTTTAAGATCATTGAGTCCAACCATCAATCTAATACTGCCAATGCCACCACTAAACTGCACCTTGTCTATCCATCTTTTAAATACCTCCAGGGATGGTGACTCCACCACTTCCCCAGGCAGCCTGTTCCAGTACTTGATAACCCTTTCAGTGAAGAAATTTCTCCTAATATCTAATCTATGCCTACCCTGGCACAAGCTGAGGCCATTTCCTCTTGTCCTGCTGTTTCTTACTTGGGGGAAGAGATCGACCCCTACCTTGCTACAACATCCTTTTAGGTAGTTGTAGAGAGCAATAAGGTCTCCCCTCAGCCTCCTTTTCTCCAGCCTGAACAACCCCAGTTCCCTCAGCTGCTCCTCATAAGACTTGCTCTCTAGACCCCTCAGCAACTTCATAGGTCTTCTCTGGACATGCTCCAGAATCTCAATGTCTTTCTTGTAGTGAGGGGCCCAAAATTGAACACAGGATTCGAGGTGGGGCCTCACTACTGCCGAGTACAGGGCCACAATCACTTCCCTAGTCCTGCTGGCCACACTACTCCTGATACAGGCCAGGATGCTATTGGCCTTCTTGGCCACCTGGGCACACTGCTGGCTCTTATTCAACCAGTTGTCAACCAGCACCCCCAGGTCCTTTTCTGCCAGGCAGCTCTCCAGCCACTCTTCCCCAAGCTTGTAGCGCTGCATGGGGTTGTTGTGACCTAAGTGCAGGACCCAGCACTTGACCTGGTTAGACCTCATACTATTGTCCTCAGCGCACTGATCCAACCTGTCCAGACCCCTCTGTAGGGCCACCCTACCCTCAAGCATGTTGACACTCTGTACTGGTTCCAGCAGGGATAGGGTTAATTTTCTGGACCGGGACACAGGTATTCCATACCATGTGAAGCCATGCCCAGTCCTTGGGGGGGAACTGGCTGGGGGAGGGGGAGGAAGTCGCGGCTTGGGAGCGGGCTGGGGCTGCCCTGGTCCGGTCGGTGAGCACTGGTACAGTAACCCTGTGTGTGCATCCCTCCATCACTGTTATTGTTGTTGTTTTCCTCTTTCCTTTGCTGTTGTGTTAAACTGCCTTTATCTCAACCCATGAGTTTTGTCTTTTTCTTCCAATTTTCTCCCACTGCCATGGGGGTTGAGCGAGCGGCCGCCTGGTTCTTTGTGCCAGCTGAGGCCAAACCATGACACACTCCTACCTAATTTGGTGTTGCCTGCAAACTTACTGAGGGTGCACTCGATCTCCTCGTCCAGGTCATTGAAAAAGATATTAAAGAGAATCGACGCCAGTACTGAGCCCTGAGGAACACCACTTGTGACCAGCTGCCAACTTTTTTCATTGTCCTTGAAATCAGAAACCAGGTTAAGTTCTAGTTGGGCTTTGGACCTCCTAATTTGCTCCCTACATAGCCTCACAACATCTTTGTAGTCCTCATGAGTGGCCTGCCCTTAGTTCCAAGGCCATAAATTCTCCTTGTTTCCCTGAGCTGCAACCGTAGCTCTTTGTTCAGCCAAGCCGTTTTTTTTCCCCAACGGCTCATTTTTTGGCACATGGGGATGGCCTGCTCCTGTGCCTTTAAGACTTCCTTCTTGAAAAACATCCAGCCTTCCTGGACTCCTTGGCCTTTCAGGACTGCCTCCCAGGGGACTCTGTCAACTAGACTTCTGAAAAGACCAAAGTCTGCCCTCTGGAAATCCAAGGTGGCAGCTCTGCTGAGCCCCCTCCTTGCTTTTCCAGGAATCAAAAACTCTATCATTTCATGATCACTATGCCCAAGATGGCCCCCAACTGTTACATCCCCCACAAGCCCTTCTCTGTTTGCAAACAGCAGGTCCAGCCGGGCACCTTGCCTAGTTGGCTCCCTCACCAGCTGTGTCAGGAAGTTATCCTCAGCACACTCCAGGAACCTCCTAGACTGTTCCCTCTCTGCTGTATTGTATTGCCAGAAGATGTCTGGTAAGTTGAAGTCCCCCATGAGGACAAGGGCTAGCGATCTTGAGACTTCTCCTGGCTGTTTATAGAATATTTCGTCTGCCTTTTCATCCTGGTTGGGTGGTCTGTAACAGACTCCCACCACGGTGTCTACCTTGTTGGCCCTCCCCCTGATTTTTACCCATAAACACTCAACCCTGTTGTCACCATGATTTAGTTCTAGACATTCATAACACTTCCTAACATACAGGACCACCCCACTGCCTCTCCCTCCTTGCCTATCCCTTCTGAAGAGTTTATAACCATCCATTGCAGCACTCCAGCCATGCAAGTCATCCCACCACAGTTCAGTGATGGTGACAACATCATAGTTTTCCTGCTGGACAATGGCTTCTAGCTTCTCCTGTCTGTTTCCTGTGCTGTGTGTGTTAGTGTAGAAGCATTTCAGCTGGACTATTGGTCCTGCCACCTTTTTATTGGGAGAAGCCCTAGTTCCTACCTGACCATTCCAGGCTCAGCTGAAATTTCTAACCCATCAATGACTTTCACCTCTCTGCTGCTGCATGAACCTCCATCCCCTACCTTCACTGAGGTATGAGAATGTAAGTGATGTCTAATACATACTTTTAGTATGCAAAACCAAGTAAAAATAGTGTCAATATGATAAGCACTAAAAAAAAGTGAGGTCAGACATAAAGATCAGTCACTGGGAAAAGCAGATCTGAAGGACAAGTTCATAAGGAGCACCTGAGCTAGCAGAGACCATGTGTGTTCTGATACCAGATTAATGAGCTGTCTCCAGGATTGCACCTAGTATTTTCTGCCATGAATCAATGTTTTTGCTGTGGTTCCACAGTTCCTGAAGTTTAAGCACAATTTATGAGAATATTATGGTTCCTTCCTCCTGGATTTGCTAAACCAGATGCTTCAGTGCTCAGCATGGGCTGTAGCTTTAAATGATGAGCATTCCTGAGACTGAGTCTGCAGGATCTAATATAAGCTGAGGATGGAGAATTTAGGACCTACCTCAAAGTCACACAGGAGAACTGTGGCAGGAAAAGAGATGGGGAGCAGTTCCCACTGTTCATCTTACTCATCTTTCAGTCACCTGTGTCCATCAGGAAGTCCATCCCAGATTCAGGAGCACATTGTAGCAATGGTACCAATCCACCCCAGACAAACACAACATGAAAGACAGAAATTCTATTAAATTTGCATCATAATATAGATATAAAGATGGCTAAGTTACATTTAAATGCATAATCTTAATTCTGACTTAGCCCAATTTTCATATGTGTCATTTTGCATGCCATTACGTGGCATAGTTTTGGCATATTAATTTTGAGTTTATTTAACTTCTGAGATTTTATTAAAATAAAAAAACAAAACAAAACATACTTGTGGCTAATCTGTTTTGCAACCTCATGAACTGTTGTGCAAAGTTGTCATTTGAGCTAGGGAAAAAGACCTAGTAGGTACACGCTGTTATCCTGCATGAAGTTAGGAACAAAATATTACAAATAAATCAATAATAATAAAAAACTTTGTCCAGTAGGTTTGGATTCTACACCCTTGAACTAGAAGAAAGTTTTTGAATTCCATCATGACTCTTCTTACAGCAAATACTTGGCAAAAGTCCTCTGCAAATATGTGATGTATGAATGAACTAACACAAAAATAGGTGGGCTGGATTTCTCCATATGACTTTGTCTTGCAGAAATGCTATCAAAAAACCATGCCGGAACTACCAACAGAGTTTTTAAATAGTTGAAAGCTAGCACAGGTGACAGATGACCACAGCAGCAGCTTCAGAGAAAATCAAGTTCTGAAGTTAAGCATTTCCTAGGTGTTTGTGAGAAATGATCAAAGCCTAAAATCCCATCTAAAGACAATTCAGCCAGCCAGCACCAAGCACAGAATATTGGCAGTGTATGATTCCCCCAAAACAGCTTACGTAGTAAAATCTTCTCCAGGTAAAGCAGCCTGAATGAATTGCATATTTGTCATTGCCTATTCAGAACCTGGAAAATGCAATAATCAGTCCACACGCAGCTGCAGTGTTACCTACCTGATTATGAAAGGGTTCACGCTTGCAAAGAGTGCATTTCAACATTTGGACGGTTAAATTGCAGGAACATTATTATGAAGGTGGGCATGAGGCTGAGACCCTTTTAAATCCTTTGCTTAGACCAGTCATAAAAAAACAGACAAAAACAAACCAACCAACCAAAAGTACTCAAGGGGAAAAAAAAAAAAAAAAAAGAAACTGTTCTTTGTTTGTGTAGCATTATAGTGGTATATATTATTTATATTACTATTTGTATTAGAAACACTAGCCATAGAGTAGAATCTGCACTGTAATAGATACTGTACAAATATAGATCAATGTGGTGGCAATTGACCCAGAGAAATTCAGTCTAGCAAAGCTTAAGATCTTGCAATATAAAGGTGGAAAAGGATAAAATTTCTGAAGGTGCTGGAAGATTATTGAAGACATAAATCAGTAACAAGATACCTAAAATAACATGTTTCACCCTTAAGACTGTTTCTTCCTTTCTGAATTTGCCCAGATAGTGGTGAGACTAATTAAGTGTAAACTTTAAGTCTCCCTCAGATGTGGTGAGTTGCTTCTATTTTAATTTTCATTTTTATCTTGCCTACAAACAGATATTTGGGCAGAGAGGTCATACCAATACAGACATACCCTTTTTTCTTTTTATGCCAAGTCTGTCTTTCATCACAGAATTTCACCTTCTACTTGTTTAATGTAATGGTGTCAGTAAAAAGTTTGAGTTAGAGCAGATGGGAGTAAAGGAAGGTGACCTGGGCTGATGTTTCTTAAAACCTTTCTTTGAAGACAATTTAAGTCTGTATTGAGGTATATGAAAGACAAAGTTTTCTAGGACACAAAACTGACAAATTTCTATGTGTCTTATCTGAACACCTCCCTGTGTTAGAATGTTCTTTTTTTTCAGACTTTTAGCTGTTTTCATGTTCTCTGTCTCCTTGCAAAGAAACTTCAGGGCAATAGTTTTTATTATGATGTGACAGTCAACAAAAAGACCCGCAAGTCTCAGGTCTCTGTCTTACACAAAAATAATCAATTTCAGGTTGCAATTGAGTTGAATGTCCTTGGTATAACTAACTATCCAACATGGAGAAAGTAGTCTAATTTCACATATTGAAGACAGACACCCGAACTCCTTCACCTGTTGACCAAAAAAGCAAGAAGAGGATAAGTGATACTGTGACATGCACATATCTATATTTATTGTATATGCTTATATTTATATAAACAAATATGTATAAAAAAGGAAGAAACAGTGAGAAACAGACAGAAATCTATATTTGTCTAGCAAATGGGTCCAGAAAAAAACAAACAAGAGTATTTCAGAGGTTCTGTCTTATTAAGATGTGTAAAATTATAGAATTAGTCTTGACAGCCTGAAAAAAAGAAAAATGCATCTCATTTAATATTCCTAGAGCAAAGCTCAAAGAGTCTGCCATTAATTCAAAATAGAATTCCTCCTTCAGGTACTACCACCCCATCTGAAATTGGCTACTTTCATGGAGCAACTGCAGATGCTGATCTGACTAGTCACCTGTAAATACTAACCAGGTATTAAGAATCTTCGCTTCCAAAACCTTACTCTACTATAACACTAATAATTTGAATATCTGAGTTGATCTCCAGTAAGAGGTCGTCTGTGATATCAGGTTTCCTGTGACTATATTTCTGACTGTATTTTCCACTTCCTCAGATTACATCAACCCAAGTTAGCTAATGGATCAAAAAATCTGCTCACTTCTATTGAAGTGGCAGTTTGATGTAATGACAGGGCTGTAAAGTTTGTGTTACTGTTGATTTAGGTCAACCGGTCCCAGTTGTATCATAGCACTGCAAATGTAAAAATGTATAATATATTACCATATGGATTCATAGCTATATCTCTTAGTTACCACAGCACACAGCTCTGAACAATTTTTATTTCAATCCAGCGAGTTCATGCCTCATTCCAGGTATAGAATTAATGCTCCACAGTAAACTTCTTGTTTTTCCTGAACATTCAGCATAAACAGTTGTCTTGGTAAATACTGAGTCCATAAAGACTCCGTGAAACCCTACTAGGGGGGGATGGGCAGGGATAGCTCTGATTAGGAGATAAAAAGCATGAGCACTTTCTGTTCCTAAGAAAAATCCCAGAACCAACCAAAATGATGAAGAAAATTTGGGTTCAGTTATGCATATGGTATTATTTCAGTTATCAGTTTGAAGAATTAGATTCAGAGCAAATATGGTTTAATTACTCTATTCAGAGACAGGTAGGGATTATACCCGATTACAGTTAATAACTTCTGTAAAGATTACATAGATAGTATAAAAGATACATTTTAGAAATTTAAGTTCAATTTTTGAAGTTTGTGATCCCAGGAGCTACCAATTAAAGGTCTAGAGATTTTAAATTACAGTTGGAATAAACTTTGTAGACATTTTAAGCTGAGATACTACTTCAGAGCAGGCACTTTTTTTGCCTGAGATGCTCAACAAGTGTCTGATTATTTTATGCAAATATATGCAGATTATGCTATAATGTCAAGACAAAACAATGTCATTGCAAGTCTATGGAGATGAAATTATTAATAATAAGTTGAAATAAAATAAAAGCAATCCCAAAGTGCGCCTATTGAAGTGATACTACGTGTCAAAATGATTTTGGTAGGTTTCCCTACTGACCAAATTGTGATGTTCAGCTTTAAAAAAGAAATCGTAAGACAACTGGAAATTTTCTTTTAGTGACATTTTATGAAAGAAAGGCAATACTGAACAAGCTTCTGGCATCAATCAGCTTTCCACACTAAATTCTAAATCATACCTTCTTCTTCAGTAATAAAAATCAAAACTGAGAAAAGTTAGAAGTGAACTGAAGGCAAAGTCTACTTCACTACTTCAGCTGTGATCAGATAAAAAAGAATGTATAGCCAGCTACTCATTTGGCATAAAATATACTTCCATTACAATCAACAAGCATACAATTGCCATGTTTCTGAAGTGTGTGGCTGGGAGCTTGTCAGTGACTCTCAGAGCAGGACTCTGATGGTCAGCTGCAGGAGGCTGGAGTGAAGGAACGTGGAGAGTAACCTTCTAGGAAATGAGTCAAAATAGCTACTGTTCATTTTATATAGCCTGTCTTGCAGTATCTAAGCTCTGTCAGCAGCTACATTTGGCCAACATTTTACGAAGAAACAGAATGCAGTCATGGGAAGAAGGCAACAATATACCAAAGTCTAAGCAAGGTTCCCATGTTAACCTCTCTTAGGACAATGAGATGGACAGTAATATCCTCAATTTGGACTAGGAGGTGTTTAGGTTCCAGTTAGACCCTCATAATTCAGTGTGACGCAGAGAGGTTTCTAAACTGAACACAAAACTTTTCATCTTGGAACATTTTGATTTGGAAGGAATGGAGAGAAGGAGGCATTGTTATCTGAATGTGGGAGATGATACAGTTGCAATGAACTACCTATTGCGATATAAGCCAGTGCATAGGCTTACAAAATTCCAGTTATTTCTTGGCAGCTCTCCACATTTCTGCTCTACAAAAGAGAAATAGAAATCAGATCAATCTCCAGTAAAAGTGAGGTAGTTATTTCACATTTACAAAGGATTTACAACTTGCACATGGTTCTTATGCAGCAACTGCTGCACTGTAAATTCACATGCCCAAAACAATATAACACCACACCACAAATCCAGAGTCAGAGCATTTCAATCATGGCTTATCTAATCTTCCTTACAGAAGTCTAAAGTGTGCAAGAAGAGACAGTACCTTAAAGCCTGAAATAGGACTTGGATAAAGTGAAAATCCTGCAGAATAGCTGACTGATGCTTTGGTCTTTACAAGCAGTATGCACAAATTTCTTGGAGAATAAATTTCTTCAGGCATATATAGAGTTCAGCTTCTGCCCATTCCTATAGCAGCCCTAAGTTCTACCTTCTGCATAGACTGAGGGATCACCTAGGAAGGACCTGGACCCAGCAGAGCCACAACCAACTTTGCCAGTATAGTCAAACACAGTATGATGCAAGTACATATCATACTGGAGCAACAGAGGCCATTCTTCCCTTCAGTTTCACATACTAGTCATGAAAATAATTATTTTGACACTCCAGTATGAAGATAAGAATATAGCAGGGAGATGAATGTTTTCTATCACTCCTAAAGCTGAAAACTTCATTTTTTATTCTGACTTCCTTTGCAATCCACATGAAGTGGGATGATTTGGCACACTCCAGATAATTTCTGAGCACTTTGGTCTAGATCTGGTGGTGAAAACTCAACACTGAAATAAAACACCAAAGAAAGGCTGGGGACTTACTGTCCCTGCACTGTCTTTGCCTGAGCCGGCAGAAACAGAGAGGCAGCATAGCTAGGCTGAAGGAGATGACACTCTCATTAATGGTATCTCAATGGTTTCAATTAACTAGTAAGTTAGTCTCTAATCTGCCGTGAAAAGCATGAATGCTGAACATAATGTCATAATACTTCAGAATATCCAAATAGCATAATTAAAGGTGTGAAATGCCTATTTTGTTTAGTGAGTTTCCATCCCTCAGTATTTTGAGCCTGATGAGGCCAATGTTGTGTTTCTACTTTTCTGGTTATTCATGGTTAAATATTGAAATATGACACCTAAATCATGCAGAAAATATTAAGTTCTGATTATGACTTATTCTTGGCGCTATGAAAAAGTTACTTGTACACCTCTTTTCTGGTAAGAGAATTAATAGGAGGCTGTATTGCTTTAGTTTAACAGAGTAAGAACATTAAAAGCCATCATTTCATAAACATAAGGAATATTTAATTTTAATTGAAATCAATAAGATGTAAAGGGTTAATAGACTTCACAAAGTCCGTTAGGATTTTGCAACATTAAGTCTTTCCTTGAGTTTTAGATATTCTTTTAAATTCTTTCTAGTTTAAATAACTCAGATTTTGCAGCATATGTCTTTCACATGTTCACATACATTCTTTTTTGTATATTAATGTTATGACCTCCAAACTCCATATAGATCTCCTGGAGACTTTTACATATCTTGACTTTTTTGTGGAAGTTTTACATGCTGATTTAATGCTCTTAGTAAGACACAGTAGTTAGCAATGGAAAAATCTCTGTTTACATCATACAGTTGCACCCTTTGAAATATTTTCCTACCTAAAAAACCCCACCAAATCTACAATGATATGGACTTCTTGTAAAACCATGATGACACTGCAGTTAAAGATACCGAAGTCAGGAAGTTTTTCTTACAGATGATGGCACAGATTTGGAATTAGTTAAACATTTTTCTACTTCATTTCCTTCTCCTCACCCACCTTTTCTCTTTCATTTGTTTTTGACAAACCATCAGTAATAGTGTACCTGCTAAATACATTTTTCTGTTGAAAGGAAATAAAGCAAGGAAGATATATTTCCAACCAGATAAGAATAGTATCTCTTAAAATTGTAGACATGAATTCCAGGTTATTTGCTGCTCTCTCCTGTTGTTTTTTTGTCAGAAAAGACAAAATATATAAAGAAAACAAGCATGTTTAGCATGCAGGTTTATTCAGATGATGAAAATAAGTGATTATGTATTATCTTCTGTTATATTAAAGGATTTCAAGCTTCTGTTGCATTAATTCAACTTTATATTAGAACATAGCAGGACAAAGCTGTCTGGGGTCTTATTTTACCAGTTTCAGTGGAGAAACTTCACAGATTAATTTGTCTTGTGGAAAGCTTTTCTGTGTAAAGTAATCATGCTGTCTGGATTGACTAGTAGGTATGCTGTAATAACAGCACAGAACTACGAAATCAACGTGACATCTAAAAGTAGCCATACTAATACCACAGATCTTGGTCTCCTTATCAGTTTGGTCTCCTCAAGGATCCTCAAAATGCAAGTCAAAAAAAAAGCCAAATCAAGCTGTCCGTGGTTTGTTGTAGAATTAGGTACACAGAAAAGTGAATTTCATTTCACAGTCATGTTAATATTAAGCAATTTTTTTTCAAAAATCTTCATGTTTTCATGTTTAGTGTGTCTCAGACCTACAAATGTTATGTTGAACAAAACAAGCTATCAATCTTTAGAAAAATCCTAACAAAACCTAACAAAAACAAGTGAAGTGTATTTTATATACTACCTTCAGATCTGTGCCAAGTAGTAGTCCAGGAACTTTAACTTCATTACTATAGTTAATATGCAATTTTCCACTAAAACCAGAAATAGATATTTTTACAAGTAAACACCAAGAAATAGTTGCATGTCTTTATAAATTCTTATTGAGTCTGTAGAAAACAAGACCTTATATCAAATTGAAGATAATACCATTGATCTGTATCACCATTTGTGATATTATGATAATGTTAATGAAAAATAAATATCTCAAATGATGAAACTTCTATGGACTAGCCATACATTTTTAAAGACAGTTTCTTTCTGAATTTTTTTTTTTTTTTGGACAATCT
>VFFE01007491.1:903239-943170 GCA_008921705.1 Burhinus oedicnemus
ATAAGAAAAAAAACCCAAAACCTGCTCATAATTTCTTCAGTAAAATAAATCTAGAAAACTCCAGAATTATTTTCCTACTTACCAGCATTTTTAAGCTTTTACTTCTGTAGAACATTTTAAGCATTAATGTTTTCTTCAAGTAATATTTATAGGGTTATATTTATTGGTCACATATAATTGTGCTAATATAGACCTGCTGCTTATTCAGATGTCTAAAAATCTTGACAAATCCAAAAGTTTTAAAGTGCACCTATACCAAATTTCTGGCCAGTTAAAAATTCTCCACCTGCACCTGGTTAAAGAGAAATATTTGTGGCCATTTTTACGAAAGTCTTTTCATTAAAAATGATGTACAGCAAGCCAGGAATATAAGAGCACTCTCCTTAAAATACCTTTTTTTGTAAATGTAACCCATTTGTCAATTTGCATAATTTGTCTCCATTTTTGTGTGAACTACAAAAACCATGAGTTTCAGCTTTGAAATCCAGTTCACTAGCTGAATGTGTAGACATTTCTCCTTCCAGTTCCAAAATATTTCTTAGATCTGTTCACAGCAGTAAGCAAGGTGGTCATCATCATTCAAACATCCTCCAGGACTCATTTTTAAAGTGTAGGATATACCTGATGGAGCTCAGTAGCAGAAGCACAGCACAGTCCAACTAGAATATCAGTTTCTAAAAGGAAAATGGGGGGAAAAAAAGGTGTGGAGACATAAATAAAATCCTAGTAATCCTACATGTCTTTCTACTGGTCTTCCTAATATTACTCATTTGTGTATGCCTAATGCCAGTTTAGAGTTACACAAATATTGCTCACAACACACTTACATTATTCCTCCCCCCTGCTTCCCTAGCAATTCAATACTCTTGCCTTGCTTTCTGTCACCTTCAGGTTTGTTTTTATTGTCTTCTTGTTCTCCATTCTTCCCAGCCACTTACTACCACAGTATTTGCTGTCTTTCCTGCTACTTTTATTTAACCTACACATACCACCTAGGTAACCCATCAATTAACAAAAAGAAATACCCTGGGGGATTAATGTTGTTTGTAGTTATATTGGCTGAAATTCTGCCACTGTTAAAATCTATGGGAGTTTTGCAATTGACTTCAGCTGAGCCAAGAATTCATTCCCAGTGTATTGAAGTAACGTCAACAGCACACAGAGGGAGCTAAATTTGAAAACACAGCGTTCTCTAATTAAGAGCTTCCTTTCAGGTAATTGACTTTAGCATAAACAATCTGCAAAAAGGATTCCAGTGATAAGGAGAATGTTTCTTAACTCTCTGTTTCTGTCACCCTATGTCAATTAATGGCATCTAATTGACAGCATTATCGAAGATGTCATACTTTTTTTTTAATAGCAAGTGCACAACCACTAACCTGTGTTCACAGTTAATGCACCATAAATAAAAAAACATTCCCGGTATTAAAAACATCCTACTTGACGGACAAAATGTCATGTTCTTTTCCACAGAAAGCACTGTTTGTTTACAACTTCCATTTGATGACAATCAAAAAGATCTGTCAATTATAGTCTTTTCTTGCTTCATATTAGAATCACCTTTTGTCCAAAAATAAGAATTTTCTCACAGCAAGAGAGAACAGAATTTCTTATTAACTGCTGTAAGGGTGCCAAGCATTTTTCACATTGCAGTTCTGAGGCAACAGCTGAAACCATAAAAAAACCAAGAGAATCATCTTATACAGGTTGTCAGTGGTACACTGCATCCTTTTATAAAGGGAAATCAGTTCCTTTAATTTGGATGTATATTCACTATAAATTCTCTGGCACAATTTTGCAATCTCACAGACAGGTATGGATGTTGCTGTGATTAACTGAAGCTAAGTTCCAGTTTTCTGTATATATTACATAATAAGATATAATCAACTCCCTTTCTTAATATCCTATATCATGTTTCATGTTGTTGTAACATTTGAGACTCTATCTCTTTCTGGGAAATTCAGAATAATAGCAAAATGAAAATCCCAGCTCTGACAAAGGTCCTTTCTTTAGGTGATGTTTGGAAGCAATGCAACATCATTGTTTCTATTAGTACTGTTCTTGTTTACTGATTTTTCTTGGTTTTGGTTGTTTTAGGGTTTTTTTAATGTTTACCTTTTCCTCAAATATATTATCCTGCTGGGTTATACACAGATTCCTTTTTTCTCCATAGGAAAGGTCTTTGTCTTCATTTCTTTTTTAGCCATCTGAGTCCTAGTATCCCCACCCCATGGTTCCAAGCAGTTTTATTTTAATAGTCTTCTTCAAATCTTGTTATTTCCCGGTTGATTTTTAGTTTTAAGCCTACAACACAGGAGGTGTTCTTGGAACTGTTACTTAGCTTTAGGGCAAGATCAGGAGCAGATGAAATTTTAAACAGACTGATCAAACCTTAAAAAAAAAAGAGGTCTAAACCACAGAATGAAATGCTTAGCAAAATACACAAGAAAGCTGAGGTATAGATGTAGACCGGGTCTTACACAAAGATGGAGCACTAAAACTGGCAGGCTCAGACTGCTGCTTCACAGAGTTCCATTTTATTTGTGCTGAGCACAATTAAAAGATGGACATACTCTAAGGTCAAGATGAGGGCAACTTCGGTTTGACTTCTCCATCCCACAAAGCAAGAAAAAAAAAAAAACATGCAGTCAGCATATTCTTTTCAACAACGCATGTTTGTTAATTAAAAGTTGTTTTCTCATCTGTTTTCTTTCAGTCTAATATCCTTCTGTCAGGTCAAAACTGCTGATCTGATCATTTCCTTCAAAGTGACCGGCCTCACTGAAGTCAAAGGAAAATTCCTGTTAGCTCCAACAAGAGAAGGATATCTCCCCAAGTCCTCAGAGTGCCTGTCCCACTGAGACAGTGAAACAAATGAAAAGGCTGCATATAAATCTGCACAACTACATTTGACCTCTGTTTTGAATTAACTAGAGTTATTTCATGCTATATTTAACCTATATTATCTTTTCCTTGTTATAATTCATCTTGCTTTAAAATAATGGTATTGAGCCTATGGGGATTTCAGAGGTACAGAATAAGTGGTTTACCTGTAACTAAATAGATGTGGAGCAATCCCTGTTTAGGAGCACTTTTTATATTTTTCTCCCAGTGGCACACTAGTACTTGCTAAATCCACCAGCCGGTCTGAGCTCTCCTGCTTCCTCTCTTGCTTCAGCTTTGCAGCACTTCTCTTTTCATACATTCCTGATTACTCACCAGTCCTCCTCCATTTTTAAGGTCTTTATTGTTACTGTCTTCCAAAGTTAACATTCTTTTGAACAGCTCATCCAACAAAAATCTATAAATGGTTACAAATACGTAAAAGTAGCTACAAGTAAGACTCAAGGTCTTGAGATGTGAAGAGAAGGAATTATGCCTCAGATGTAGGACTTCTCAGAATAAGAATGGGATTTTTCAAGAGGTTTCATGTCAGTGTGAGTAGCTGGGCTATGTGGACAGTGATACTGAGTTTCTAAAGCTTTTTTAAAAGAGAAGGAGATGTTGCAGAAATAGTTAGAGCATTATGAATACCCCAATACTTATGAGAACCATGGGAAAATAAAATGCCTTTCTCATGAAATTGCCCTTACAAGGAGCTAAATGTTGGTTGAAATGGTCTATTTTAATACTTTTAGTGGATTTTCAGCTTTGCACAGATTTAAGTCTGTTCAACATCTTTTTTTAGTGTTCACACAACTCAGCTTGGCATAGTTATTGCTGTTCATTAGGACATCGTTGAGAATACTTTTGCTTTTTGGATGCTGATATTTATCCAGATGATCAAAATGTTCAGCCTCATTATCTTATATAAAACTTTGGGTGTCTTGTATAAAAATCCCCAACTGAATGCCATTTTTGTACATCATACATATATACATTAAGTCAGAGTTCCCAGGTGAGATTTCAGTCTTGCATTAACCTCACACACTGACACACCAAAAAAACCCAAAAATAAACAAGAAATGAACAAAACCCCACATGCTGTTTAGAAGTGCCACTTAGCATCAAAGCAAAAATTTGATGTACCTCTGATCCTGTGCCCATGAACCATTACACTATTTCAAAATGTTCAGCCAATTTTATTACTTCCTTCCCAACTACCTGACAGATTTGCTGCTTTTATCCTTTGAGTTTATGCAAAGAACAGATAACAATTATCATAAGAGTGAAAATATTTCCCAGTAATTCAAAGACTAAAGGGTTTAAAAATGTGGTTGCTCTCTGAATAGCTTTTTCGTCTCCCGTGTGCACATATATAGAATTAACATTTTACAGACATTCAGGTTGCATAATTAAATATATATATTCTCTTTTGTAAGCTATGAATGACAGGAATTGGAATACTTTTAATGGCATTAAGGATTAACAAGGCAGGAATTAAGTTTCTTGTTATAGAAACTATTTTTTTGCCATGAAATTCTTGAATTAGAAAGGATCTGAGCAGGTTCTGTGGTCCATTCTTTTGTATGATATAACACCGGCCACAGTCAAGTCAGTTTTAAGAAAAGTTTGTTTGACCTGTAATTAAAAACATCCTGTTTGTGGAGATTTGCTGTCTCCCTTAAGCAGTTTTCATCCATTGTATTTATGATTATTTTTTAATTTTCCTGGTGTTCAACCTAAATCTTCTTACTGGCAAGTTTACAATATGCAACTTATCTGTTCCATATCCTTTTACTTTGCAGGTGTATTTTCAATATTTGTGGACCTGCATTTTGTTGCCCCTTCATCTTTGCTTGCACAGACTAAACAGGACTTTCTTTTTTGTAATTTTTTTCCTATAATCTTTCCTTCTATATTTTCATCTTTCTTTTTTTTTTCTTTTTTTTTTTTTTTCCATCTGGAAAAGGCCTTGCAAACATTCCAGTAGTTAATTCTCATCCTGTCTGTATACATCGTCTTATTTCTGCTAAGAATATAACTCTTCACTTGTCTTTTGAGTTTCATTCTGTCATTACATGATTTTCCAATTTGTGAAGATGACTTTAAATCTTAACCTTGTCTTCCAGACTGTTGCTGATTTGATACCATTTGCAAGCACACTACCAATGCTCCCTTCAGCTAGAATGTTTAGCTCAATAATCAAGAAAATACCAGGTAGTACCTTGACCAGAATAGATCTCTTCTGAAATATCTTTCTATTATG
Source organism: Burhinus oedicnemus (assembly GCA_008921705.1). Classification (NCBI taxonomy): domain Eukaryota; kingdom Metazoa; phylum Chordata; class Aves; order Charadriiformes; family Burhinidae; genus Burhinus; species Burhinus oedicnemus. The sequence goes on from VFFE01007491.1 coordinate 908,389, forward strand.
ACAGTCCACCAGTGATAATTGCTTTGAAAATGCAAGTCTACAAGAAGGTTTATACCCCAAATATGGCAGTTTCAATAGATTATATTTCCCTATTTTGCTTGTAAAATATCCATAAAACAGTCAAAAGCCTTACTGAAGTCAAACAAAATGGCAGTTGCTGTTTCATCACTGTTCGTAAAGTCTGTAGGCCTGTCATGGATATAAAGATAAGAATAAGAACACTGACATGATTTGTTCTTGACAAGTCCATGTTGACTGGTATATATTTTGCTGCCTCTTAAATGCAAATAATTTGTTGTTTGTCTCTGCATTTTTCATTTTGGTATTTCTGCATTTACTTGGTTCTACCGTTTCCTAGACGTAAAGATCAAGAACCCTTCTTTAAAAGTGGAGAAATGGAAGAGAATAATCTGTTTCTTTTAATATTCTTCCCTGTTAATGGGACAATAATTCTTGTTATGAAGTTGCCGTAGGATTCAGAAGATGTTGCCCCATCATCTTTCATTGTCAGTTTGAATATCACACTGTTTGCCAGTGTCCATCCTGCATCATCTTGCCATGGTTTGAAAACTGTCATCATTTGAAAACAAAACAAAATAAAGAGATACAGAAAGACTTATGAGAGTTTAACTGGAATGTGTCCTGAATTCTACTGCCTTCTGACAGAAATACCACATTTTATAATACAGGAGTTACAACAATGCTGTTGGATGTGTGTGGCACTAGCAATAATTTCTCACCTTGTGTTTTTCTACCACTGCTGAAGACGTACAAGGCAACAGTAAAGGCAACAAAATGGCAAAATAGGAATGGCAAAAGTTGTTGTTAATCATTTTGTTAACAAGGAAAACCTACCAGTTTTCAAGCATTGACACAGCTGGGTGTTCCTGTTTGAGATCTCAGGGCTTACAGGATCTGAAAAAGTTAAGGGCAGAGACTTGTGTGATTCCTTGGTGTCTAAGTAAGGTAATGGTGAGTTTCTAGGGAAAGAAGAGCTGATCTGTTGCCCTGGACGTCATTCTGTCACAATATCATCTCTGGAAAGATATGATGTCCACATGTTCTGACTTCTGTGCAGTAATGAAGAAAGGTTGTTCTGAAATAAAATGCTTGATAAACTCTTCAAATTAGACAATGTGTAGAAGAAATGGCACGCAACATACAGATGGACAAATGATCAGGCAGTGCTATCAGTGTGGTGAAAGATACCGAAATGCCAATTTTAAAGTGAGTAGTGGTTTATAAACATGACAATACCTTATCTGAAGAGCTAGATGGTACACTAGGGTATGCACAGAGAGCAAGAGTGCATCTCTTCTGCCAGATAAATTGAGTCCTGCAGCTCTGAGAATTACAGACTTCCCCATTGCTTGGACCTCATCCCACTCTGGTGCAGATTGGCTTAATCTCCACTACACATTTGGCTTTTCTCTCCTTTATGTTCTCTGTGATTTCCCTGTGATTAAAGACAAACTTATAATTTGTGTGGGCTTTCCCCTGTTCAGGACCTGAGTCAAATTGTCAGAAGCAGGATGAGGTTATGTGAGCTGTACCAGGACACAGAGAGAGCATGCGGCTTCCTAGGCTGGAGAGATCCAGAACTGGTGGGAACTTGCTCATCCTTCCTTTAAATAAGTATAAACACCTGTGTCAGGTTGACTGTGGTTAGCCTTCAGGTGCCCACAAAGCTGCTCTATCAATCCTCTTCACAGAAGAGGGGAGAAAAAAATAATGAAAAGCTCATGGGTCAAGATAAGAACAGGGAGATCACTTACTAGTTACCGTCTTCCCAGTTTCAATTCCAGCTTCTCTACCTTCTCCTGCCACACAGCTCAGGGGGACGGGGAATGGGGTTTGTAGTCAGTTCATCACAGGTTGTCTTTGCCACTCCTTCCTCCTCATCTCTTCCCCTGCTCCAGCATGGGGTCCCTCACAAAGGAGACAGTCCATGAACTGCTCCAACATGGATCCTTCCCATGAGGTGCAGTCCTTCCTGAATGGACTGCTCCAGCATGGGTCCTGCATTGGCCACAGGTCCTGCCAGAATACCTGCTCCAGCGTGGGCTCTCCATGGCCTGTGGCTTCCTTTATGGCACATCCATCTTCTACAGCATGGGGTCCTCCTCAAGCTTCAGGTAAATATCTACTCCACCATGGACCTCCATGGGCTGCAGGGGGACAGCCTGCCTCACCGTGGTCTTAACCACAGGCTACAGGGGAATTTTTGTTCTGATGCCTGGAGCACCTTCTCCCCCTCCTTCTTCACTGACCTTGATGTCTGCAGAGCTGTTCTTCTCACATATCCTCACTCCTCTATCCCAGCTGCTGTTGTGCAGCAGTTTTTTGCCCTTCCTCAAATATGTTATCCCAGAAGCGCTACCATCATCACTGATGGGCTTGGCCTTGGCCAGCGGTGTGTTCACCTTGGACCCGGCTGTCATTGGCTCTGTCAGATGTAGGGGAAGCTTCTGGCAGCTTCTCACAGAAGCCACCCCTGTAGCCCCTCCCACTACCAAAACCTTGCCATGTAAACCCAATACAATTTCTCACTTGTAGTATCCCAAGTAGAAGATTCTCATAGCCCTACTTGTACGAGACAGTCGTACTGTTTTATTCCAGACATATACCTACTGATTGCAATACATTATTTACTTTTGCATCTTTTGGTAAAGCAAAATAGCCATTAGACCAAAAAACAGTGGAAGTACTGAAGTCTTAGCTACCTAGCTTCTTTTGAAGTAGCAAATGGAGTAACAGAATTAATCACATTTAAATGTCCATCTTGACCCCAAATTAGTCCTATGACCTGGTAATACGGCTTCTTTTTCAGGCTATCACTGTCCTTATATTTTTAATCTGAATACTCTGTTGCACCTTGCAAGAATTTACCAACTTCTGTTCATTTGCCTGACAAATGAAGAATGTTTGTTAAGTAAGAGTTACTGTGCAAACAGCTAACTGTGGCTACTTAGACTGTTTCCAAACAAGTTTATGCCATGCTTAATGAAAGTCTATGTAGTTTCGTTGTCCTGAATGTTTCCACATGTGTAAACCATTAACATGCTTAGCAAAACCAAAGTAAAATAATTATATCTTGCTTAAAATAGAATTTGAAGAAAATTAAAAGATTTAGAAAGTTATAAAGGCAATTAGAGTATTTAATATCATTACTCTAGATGTGATCATACTTGATAAAATACCCTGATTGTGAAATGCTGTGGCTTGTTTTGAGTTGAATGCCATAAAGCAAGATGCCCATTTTCAATTAAAGGTGTAATACCTCATTTCCCTAGTTCTGCATTCTATATTGAAATATAAAGTCATATAATGCTTTGAAATATGCTGTGTGAATACCGTAGTACTGCATAACCTGTGCATGCAATTCTTATAATAATCATTATGTGCAAAACCAGCTATTGAATATGTGCTGAAATAACTTCCGTTTGTGTGAATTGACTTGGATAAAATAAGAACTGCTTGAAAATCTGTGTCTACACTTGAATTAACAAGACATGGGGCATATATACTGTATACACTTGTATTTATTCTCAGATTTCTGCATGACATGGGGTGAGTACTGCCTGAGCAATGACAGGAAGATCAAACATTCACAGAAAATAATATACTCAGAGTTGAGTGGCTAGGTACCAAATAATTCTGGTGTTAGTAAGAGGTAGTCATGAGACACAAGTGACAGTCACACAGAACTGAATATTCTCCACTGCTTCTCAATGCTTTCCCTTACAGAAATAGCCCCTTGAAGTGAGAAATGGTAAGCATCAGAGTAGAGCTGTTACAATAAATTCAGCTGATTATGCTTTAACTATGCTATAAAGCCCATCTGCTACAGCAAAGAGCCTGAGACAGTCTTCCAAATACTTAAAGTAAAATTTCATTCCAGATATTTAGTTCTTGGGTACCGGTTCTTGGTTATTGCTGTGAAGCCAAGACTGCAACTTTTTTAATTGACTTACAAACTCGTTTTTCCTCATTTTGCTAAATGGTAAAAATTCAGCCTGCATCAAGCTAGTAAGTGGTCTTTAACAATAGACTAAAAGCAAAAATAACCCCAAAGAATGTGATCTGCTTTTGTAGATTTGTAGCATTTAGTTTCTTCTCATTGCACGTATGAACAAAGCATCATTTAAGTCCATTGCAAAAGAACTTGCAGTCCTTCATGTTGGCAGCTGATGTTGGTGGGAGGCAGATGAGTAGCAATATTTCTCGCCAGACCCAGAGACACACATACACACACATATATACACATGACTTGTTTTCCTTCTTGATTCTCATTCATTCTTCTTCATTTCCTTCTTGGTACAATACAAAATAATGTTTTCTTTCCATTTTAGTACTGCTAGAAAATTGTATTTTAAATCTAATCTTTTTCCCTTACAGTATGGACAGGTTTCTGTTTACTATGTGTTTGATTCATCCTTCAGTATTTTCAAGGGGAGATAAAGGAGTTATTTGAACTCATTTATCATCCTTCAAATGTCTAGCAACAGCTTGGAGCCCAGTCCAGATATTTGTAATGAAAATAAAAGGCCAGGGAATCTGAGGACCAGATTGTAAACTGGTGTACAGCATAGAAGACCACCCTTTGTGTCCTTACTTACTAATGCATTTTTGATTTGGCCAGTTGCCTTGATGAAAGCTTTGATGGAATAAGAGGTGGCCTCATCTCTTTCTGTGCTGTCAAACAGGAACCAAGCTTGAGAATTGACTATTTTTCTCATACACACTTCTACACCCAAGTTTTTCTAGTTTACCCTCCTCTCCCAGCAACTCAAAGCAGCTAAAAGCTTTTTTTCTCTTCACTGAATCCTTGCTGCCCGTATTTCTAAAACAAACCTCACATAAAAGTGATGTACTTACCAGTCTGTTGACTTGTATGTGTTCTTTTATAGGTCAGTGATCTTTGCAGAGTTGAGCCTGATGAGTTAGGAGACTGCCATTTACAGGCCTGCTGGAGAGGTTTGTGCCAAGTCAGATGAGTAGGATGTCTTAAAAGTTTCAGTCACGCAGGTGTAACAGCTCCAGTCCTCACTTCTGACCAGCTTTTTCCTCCTTTCCATCCTCCGCTTAGAGAGCAGCTTCCTCTCTTCCCATATTTTATTTGTTTGGTTGTTTAGAAAGGGCATAATTACTATCTGTAAACTGATTTGGAAGAATATGTCAATCCCTAAATTTTGCCTTTAGCTTTAAGAAAAAGTTTGCTTCGTTTCATAACAATTTTCATGGCTTCTTCTGTAATTGTTCTCAACCGCATTTTAGTTATATGAAAAGGATAAGGACACATTAGCCCCCACTGACATAAGAGAAAAATGGAGGATTTTCTATTCTTTCCTTTTTTGTGCACAGTATGCATAAAAGCAGAAGCAATCTGGCCCAAAATGCTGAAAGTTACTTCATACCTATAGTTCATGGAGGATTGCCCAAAGCAGATGATTACCACAGGGACATTCATGGAGGGTTACTCAAAGCAGATGATTACAACAGGGACATGTATGAATGATTTGGGTGCCAGAGAGTCTCAAGTTTGAAGCAGTTACAGCCAAGCTCGTACCAGGCAGCAACACAGAACAAGTCAATCAGGCTTGCAAAGTCACCAGCAAATTGGAGTGAGGTCTTGCGTATTGACACCACAACTACGGTATGGGTCCTGTGCCAGCTATGTGTGAAAAGACATATGTTTCCAAACTACTGTTTTTTATAGCTCTTTTTGCGTGCTACCCTCAAGACTATGAGCATCCCAGTTATGGTATTAAACGTAACACTGTAAGTCCATAGTTTGTCATTTCTGAGGATCAAAAGTCCAGGGTAAACTTTCATCTTTGCCATGTATTTGTACTGGACCAACACGGATTCTTGCTCTCCTGGCCTAAACCCTCAGGGCATCATTACATATCAACTTTTCTGGTGATGGACCTGTTTGTAAAATAAATCCAGATGAAAGTTCGGGGAGCAGGAGACATAAGAGTAGCACGTCAGTTGTGCGTGTGAATGTGGGATGAAATTACAAATACATCTATAAACACAAAACATTGCAAGAGGGGCAAAAGGAGATACTGTAGTGTATTTCCACACTGAAGCTCTGCCCTGTAACTAAGTGCCTCTACAAGATGAACGTTTTGCACTACAACAGTGGAAAACAAACAGGACATGTCTAAGCTGGTCTCAGGATCTGGAGTATGGGACATCTGATATGATATGAGTCCTTCTCTGAAGTTCACCTTCCTGCATGAAGAAACTTTCCAAGTGCAGACACTGAACTACACAGGGACACTGCAAAGGGCTTTAATCTACTTTAGGAACATCATTGCCATTTCAAGTTGTGCTGAAGCAATTTTATTTTATGCATCGTTTGCTGTGGTTAACAGGCCCCACACTTCACCCACCTAACAATAAAAACAAGAAACTTTCCTTGCTGATCCAGAGCTGAATTCCAGGTAGTCTGCCAAGACATTCACCCCCCATCAAACAGAATGTTCTTCTGAGAATGATAAATGCTTCTTTTTTCTCCATCAGCATGTCATGGGGGGGGGGGAGAACAAAAAAAACCCAACCAAAACAAAACCAGTTTTTTTCCAGGAAAGTTAATGTTTCTACCTGTCAACCTTGAAGGTGACTCTTTTAAGGTTATGTTAGTCCTTGTTAAAGCTCCTGTAATGGGACAAAAAGCCAAGCAATAAAAACACCAAAGCCCATGTCTCCTAGTATGTGTTAACCACCTACAGTCTAAAGATCTTAGAAATGTCTTTCTTACATGCTAAAGGAGGAAAAAATCTTAAATGTTAGACATATCATTCATTACTTAAGGTATTATTTGAGATTTATCTGTGGTTTACCTACCACATTTGCTGTTTAGCTGGCCCTTGCCTCCTAAATAATTTAAAATTGTTCGGTGCCATACAGTCATTTTGTTTTACTGTAAAATAACATTGAATTGGAATATAATTCTAAGCTGTAAATAAATGACGATTTGAAAGGAGATTCTTTCTTCAACTGGGGCTCATGTAAATTTTTTTAGAAGTTACTTTGATCTGTTAACATCTGTCTTTTTTTACTGTATTTCTAGGAAGGTGAATTAATTGTGTCTATCTCAAAAAAGCAAAACCCAAAAATGAGCCTGCATCATTTCTCTGGTATGTGGAAAAACTGAAATGATATATGGATGCACCCTCCTTTTTTGGATATTTCTCTGACGTACAACACAGAAACAGGTGCTCTGCTCAGCATGCTGTGAGGAACATTTCAGCCTTTTAAAATTAAAGTATTTTTATTTCCTCCTAAGAATAAATCCAGATTCATATTTACTGCAAGCCCAAGTCTCTGATGATGGCAAGTCAGCATCCTGCAATAATATCATCACAGTTAATGATTGCTTTGCGATCAGCCTTTAATATTCATTCCATTGTTAAAATTTCCCTCTGGCTTTGTGTATTCCTGAGCTGGTTATTGGAACAAAGTAAAATGCCAGGAGGGCAACTTCAGCAAAAAAAGTGCAGTTAGTACAGATCATTGAACAAAATATTTTTCTGCTGGCTATTCTAATTCCAGCCAGGCAAAAAATCTACATCAAAATATGGATATTGCTGTTATGAAATCTCATTCTCCTTTCCTTCTTATCCCTTTCCCCCAAATACCTATATGACAATAAGCAACAACATTTGTATGAGCTGGTAATATCTTCTTTCCCCAGGTAATAAGAATTATTTTAAATAAGAGTATCCTGATTTTCATCTCTCACTATTTAATTAAAAACAACAAAAGCCTGGTTTCAGTTATTAATTTTCTTTTATTTTGGTACTTTTTGGAGCTTGGGCTACACTGTTCTGTTTGACTTAAGTTACTGTGCACAATTTTTAGAAGATAGTGCTGAGCAAAAAACCACCACCTATGGGACTAATATCTCATTTCTGCTCCTATATGAAATAAATACAAAAAAGCCCGAACAAAAACAAAAGCAAAGAAAAAAAAAACAAAACCAAACCAAACCAAAACAAAACAAGAAAGAGGCAGCTGGTGAAGAAAACAGAAAAAAATTACTGAATGGGTCTGTAACTGAATACCATATTAATTTGTGTAGGTTAGCACGTTTCTTTTTCCTCTATAATAACAAGCAAAATCAGCCTCCATAATAACAGATTATCGTGCAATTTTGCTATTGCAAGATTTTTCCTCATCTTGTTTCCCATGACTAAATTTTCTGCAGAACAAGTTTGGTTGGTGTTTCAGATGGTTACTGAAGAACACATGAGATATCTAACATGTGGAATTATTTAGTTTCCCACCATGGGGAAGGGCCACTTAAGAAAAGTTAATTTTATTGTCAAGTACTGATAATAGTCCTAATAACAGAGCTGCCTGTCCACACACATACATACACACACATACACGCACAGGATCAACCAGGGCTTAATGTACAAATTACTCTACAATATGTGAATCAGGTTTTAGGCAGGGCTTTGGACTTTTTTAGTTGTGGGTTGTTTGGGGTTTTTTTTAGTGGTTGTGGGTTTTTTTCTTCCCTAACAGAGCTACATTAATTATGTCTCTGGATTCTTTTTGCCTGTTTTTCTTGTGGGACTGGAAGCTAAACCAGGTCATAAACAACTAAAAATTCAGAGTTGAAAAATCATCCTAGGTCTTGCAATAGACCCAGGAAATACTCTCTCTCCTTCTCAGGGATGCAACAGATGACCACTCCTATTCGTCCACACTTCTAGGGTTGAGAAATGCAGCGGTGATCATTTCCTGATGCTCTCTGGAGACGGTGTCTGCAGGCACAGCTCCTCAACATTTGCAACACACAGAGTTCGTAAAAACAGGAGGGATTACTTTAGTATTAGAATTAGAATTAGAATTAGAATTAGAATTAGAATTAGAATTAGAATTAGAATTAGAATTAGAATTAGAATTAGAATTAGAGTTAGTGTTAGTGTTAATGTTACTAGTATTAGTATTAGTGTTAGTATTAGTATTAGTGTTAGTATTAGTATTAGTATTCAAATGGTTTGTGCTGCTACTCTGTTGAAAACACTAGAATTGTACAGCCCCAGCTTGCCAGGGGCTCTGGCTCCTCTTTCCATCCCCACACTAATTTTCCTCTCCTTTCCCATACAGCAGGAACTTGGCCTCAGCCAGACCAGAGTCCTACCTTTGGGACAAGAAAATTCAATTTTGCATGCCCTGTTGAAAATCGGCAAGTTCACTCTGGATGAGCACATTTGGGAATCAGCTGCAGTTATTATTTTGGCAAGGGCACATAGCAGAAACCCTGTCAGGAATTCCACTGATATAAATCTCAGCAGGGCTTTTCCACTGTCAACATCAAATTAACTCATCACCATCCTTACAAATGAAAACCAAAAGAAAATGAGACACGTAGCAGTGCTTCATTCAGTTTGAGGACTTTAAAGACTATATTTCAATGGTTACTAATACAGAATGAAAGAACAAAGTCAGATTGCTTGAAACTTTTATATTCAGAAAATCAAACTTCAATTAATAGGAATGTAAATCAGATACTGGTTCACTCTCTTCATATACACTTTGAGTCATTATGCTGTGCATGTAACAAGGAGTAATATGAGTGTCATCAGAACAATACTGTGCTCTAGACAAGCACAAAAGAGATATGAAACTATATGGCATAAAGTCTAATCTTAATTATTATAAAATGTGGTTAGGCTTTCAGTCAACCGCATCTGCAGTCACAGCAGTACCTTATTTGTTGTTATTGGTATTCATATTAGAGGTTTAGCTGCTGAACTATAAGAACCAGGAACTCTCCGAATTCATAATTTTCAAAATGCTGATTGTTCTGAGGGGTTTGTGCAATATTTTTATACATACATACACAATCATACAGTGATAAAATATGTGACCACAAGGAATCAAAATGATGGTGCTTTATAAAGTGTCTTTAGAAGACAAGTGATCAGTCAGAGCACTGAACGGAAAAGCTGGGTGACAAATCACATAACAACTTTGGAGGATAGCTCTGCAGTGGAATATTCCAAATTGAATGTCACCATTTAAGCTTCGATTTTAACCTGGTAGATTAACATCAGCTATTCAGTCAGAATTTACTGTGTATCCTTATGTCAGATAAAGATGCGGACAGTAATGGAACTGACATCTCTCTTTCATTGTTTATTAGAAACAATCAAATCAGTTTCACCTTTTATTATAGAAGGACTGGTAGAATGCAATAGGCACATTGTTTTTACAAAACTGTTTTGGGGAGCCCATGTCGATTTATGAGTCACAACCAATTTATGTCAGAGAAGTCTAGTGACATGAAAACTGAAATTACATCTTACAAAAGTGTGTTTCAGATGCAGTCGAATTTATTCTCAATATTCTACATGTATTTACTGTTAACTGTATGAATATCTCTAAGGTTTTAGAAGCTGAAAACTAACTGCAAGCTGAGAGAAGTATTCAAGATAAAACCAGAAATATCTAGGACAAACTAGAACTTCAGATAAATAGTGGGACACAGAGGGTAAAATGACAAAGAGACCATCTCTTAAAACTCACTGACCATCAGATGTGCTCAACAGGTCAAACCACTGGGCTGTTGCAGAGAGATGTTCAGCTTCCTGACAGCATTTAAATGTCTAAGTCCATACAATTGCACTAGCTCTGGGGTGGAGATTGTGTTCATCAACGACATCTCTGACCCTAAGCCCTCTGCAGGGCTATGAATATATATGTAAATTGATATGACATTTATCTATTAACAAATATGAAAGCAAGGCAGAATTTTTGTTTAATCTTTGGCCATTCATTTCACTACCAGAGGAAATGCCTATAAACTCAATGCTTTGGGAGGAATGTGAGGTCTCTCTCTAGATACCTCACAGCAAATAACTTCTGAGACATTAGAGACAAGCCTGGTGCTGGCTGTTCAACAAACTTGAATTGTAAATAATGCATCACTAAAGATGGTTATTCTGCAAGATAAGTTTGTCTTGCAATATACTCCACATTAATTTACATTACAAGGCATACGAGCTACAAAACACTGTTGTTCAGTGTTTCTTTAGTCGTTTCAATTGAGCAAAGTGCTATATAATGTCTAATTTAAGAAAAGGCATTTCCGTCATGGCAAACAAAAGGTCTAGTTCTCATCTCATTCAGTCTGAGATAAATCATTAATTCCAGTGAAACAAATGAGGGTACATTCCTGCAAGAACAGTGTCCAGAAGAAGTATCAACGGAAGCTTTTACTTTTTTTCCTCTACCACTTTGTTCTCACTATGCAAGAAACAGTTTCTAGGATGTTTTATTATATGTAAATTTCCATTCAGTGCAAGGCTCATCAGTTCATAAACAATGCAGTAGCAGGTAGTCTGGTTACAATAAAAGGATATTGACAAAATTGCATCACATTATTCTTCTACTTCAATTTTACAGTAGAAAAGACTGGTTAATGATGTAAAATATGTGTTGTAATTCAATATTGGTACCGCTATTCTTGCAATCATTATTAATAAATTTATTGCAAAACAGTTCACATTTTTCTCCTCTGCAAAAGTATAGCGTGCATGTGCTAAATGACTAAAATAAAATAATACTAATTTTAACTGGAAACTGCAAGTAATAATAATATTTTATGTCAATATGTCCATTAACAGTTCAGTTACAGGTATAAGTTGAAACGGTAATTTTGTGCTACTGTCACAAAGATCATAAAATACTTTAAGAATTAATAATTTGAACCTGATAATTCAACTTGTAGTTGTAGAAGTGCTGGTTCCCTTCCTGGATTACATACGTGATTTCAGTGGGCTCTGTGCACAGAGTTAGTGCTTTTATCTAGACTTAACTCTGTTTGTAAGTGGGAAGATTTGTTTCTAGCATGGCAAGACACAGTTGGTGACTACACAGTGACATATATACTCACCTTGTTCCCATTTTAAATCAAAGGTTTCAGCTGGGCAGGGTGCTGAGCCATCGTGTCTAGATCATGTTTTTTGCCGAGAAAGGTTAGACCAGATGATCCTTGGAGTCCCTTCCAAATAGTATTCCATGATTCTATGATTCTATGAAAGTTTGGAATTATTTTCTAAAATATTTTCTAAAATAAAAAATCATTTTTAAAATTAAACTGATTTTTGAAGCAAATGCAGAGATTGACAAGTGTTCAGTAGAACAGCAGAAGGAAGGTATCAGGCAGAGGTACAAAAGGTAGATGACAGTGCTGAGGTTTAGTATTTTCATATTTTGATATGGATTATATGAGCACCTTGGATACTGTGCCTTATACAAAGTTGTCTTAGCTACGGTTGTGCATCATGGACTGAATAACAAATTCAGCTGCCTCCCTGCCAACAAAGTGTGGTGAACAAGGACTGGAATTGAAGGTCTGTTGCCTACAGATTTGTGTCCTTTCTCCCCTACACTTATTTTCCATTCATGCCACAATAATCTCATCTCTCTACCTAAAAATTTTATGAAATTCCCACTCAGCAAGGGACAGCTAGTGTTCCAGTCTGTTTGCAGCTGCAGCTGTGGTGGCCACCATGCCTATGCACACAGGTTGGCCAGTTGCCTCTTGCCAATGCGATATAGAGTCTCCTTCCCCCCATCTCTCATAAAATACACCAACTTTATTTTCTCTCTTTTATCTTCTCTGGGAACTTTTAGAAACATCATTGTCTACGAGACCGCACCATCTGTCATACCACTGGATGGGAAACAGGGGAATGAAAAACATGCTCACACACAGCCCAATACCACAAATTCCTATTCCACAAGAGCCATCTTCCTTAGAAAAGCCATCATGATCTTCCGTTTTCACCACAAATTTTGTTAGATTGGTGAACAAAACTCAGTAGCCCTAATGAAATCTGTGGGACTATGTCTGTAGAGTAAAGCACTCTTCACTCAGGAAAAAGGTTGCAGAATTTAATACTTAAATAACTACTATAGCCCATAGATTTGTCTTCAGCTTCTGTACTGCAAATTAAACTACAGACTAGAGTGACAAAGACAAGATAATTATCTCCACTAACTTTTAGCAGAGATAGCTATCAGTGTCAGTCCTACTCTCCTTCTCTGTGCTTCAGTAATTCCTAATGAAGGCCTACCAGAAAAAAAATAAAAGGGAACTTTTTACACATTAAATACCTTTCATAGTCAAAGTTTCACAAAGCCCTTTGAAAAGTAATGAATGTAACATGGACAGCATGACCTTTCTAAAAGCAAACTGGGTACAATTATATCCAAACCAGTTGTTCCCAGTCCACTCTGGGCTGAGAAGTTGTTTCCCAGGGGCAGTAGACTGCAGATTCAGTGGCCCACCTGGACTGCAGCCTGCTTCACCTGCCCACCAGTCCCTCCAGCTGCCGAGAAAGCAACAGCAGTGACCTTGCAAGAGCAACCAAGTCACCTGTTAGAAATGAGTTGAGTGTTCATTTTGTATTTTCATTCCTGGGCATTCACAGATGACAGATTTATACCTGAATATAAGAATTTCCCTAAACTCATAACAGTTTCTTGCTGATTTGGAAAAAAACCCCACTTTTATGACAAATGTATGGGGATGTGCTTTGTAAGGTTTTTACCATTTGTTATAATAGTTCTGGCAATATTATATTTTATAGATTAAAGGGGAAGTAAATCTAAAGGTTATTATTCTGAAGGATATTGAGTTAGGATAAGTCATTTTCCTCAACTCATGCCATTCGGATCATAACAATACATTTCATACACTGAACATCGCTTTCAGAAGCCAGTGATGACATTGAAAAAGCAGTCTTGTCTCTAGTCTTGTTCTGAATTCAGACCTAGCACTATTCTCACACTAATGCAGATGTCCCAAAGTTTAAAGAAAAGGCTCAAGTGTCAGTTTTATGAAGGACAGTGTACTTCCACTTAGTAGTCGTAAGGACGCTCAGAGTCAGTGTAAGTGAAAATCAGATTTCAAATATAACTTCTGCTTCCCATTCTTTTTCCTTGACTCTAAGTGTTTTAAACCAGACTCTGTATTAATATGAAAATAAGAAGATTCATTTCCTGCTTTGCCTTTAATTTTGTGAAGGCAAGTTTTAACTTATGGCTGCATCCCAGCAGAATGAAGGACAAACATTTAAAAAACAATAACATGACAACACAGGTAAATTGCACATGGTTTATAATTTGAAATCTTGTCATGCTTTTAACACGTACTTCTATTTTGAAGAAGTTCGCCTTAGATTTGGTCATCAAGTTATAGCAGCAAATTGACTTTGATAATTACACATAACAAGGCTACATAATGTAATGCAGGTAATGAGATTTTAATTCACCAATCCATCTTGTGAATGAGTACAAGAAGTAACAGTCAGCCTCCACACTACTTTACACAGTTTTAGCACTAGTTATATTCTCCATGTGTGTTAGCTCACCTGCAGTGCCATTATTTATGCAATCCCATTAGGAAAACTGTTTTTACTCTCATTTCAGAGACCTATAACAAAATTCATTCAGACAAAGATGAGTTATATCTTTTTAATAGTTTTCGTGTCTAAAGAACAACACTAGGAGGCATAGTCATCTTGTCATGCCCTTCCCTAGTGCTGGGAGTGGGGAAGGAAGGAAAGGGGGGGATTGCACAAGATGTGGTTTTCATTACTGATACATACTGTACTACAAAACAAGAAGCCACCTCCCAAAATCATAAATCCAACTGTGTAAAAGAAGCTAAAGAAATCACAACTTGTTAATTTTTATCCTCTACATCATCTCTTTTCTATACTAGTCACATAAAACCACGAGCTGTAGAAAAAGGGTAGGTTTGTAGCTGCAAGTCATATGGAAATAGTAAAGGCGTAACGGGATCCAGACCATCTAATCTAGGCATCTAACGTCCATTTACTTTTATGTATGGAATGAAGCAGCCTGTGTGAAATAATTGTTCATGTTTCCATGTAGCTAATGGGCAGAGAAGGAGCCTTTAAAGGTCTCCACAGAGAGGAAAACTGTCCAACCTGGATAGTATTGCAGTTCAGAGGCAGTTCACTGCCATGAACATTTTCATGACTAGTTGGACTCCTCAGGCACTTGCCTTGCGAAGGCTACTTAGTTCAGGGTCAGAAAATTTACATACAGGATATTTGCATAAGTTAAGCAGAACATGTCTGTCCTGGTTTGAGTGACACAGGACTAATTTCTTCTCTAATGCTCGGGAGAACTTCATTTTTAGAAGATGCTAGTGTCTGAATTTGTGAAAATATTTGCTTTCTAGCCAGCTATGGTGTGTGGGTTTAAAGGTCTCAGTGTCTTCGAGCTCTCCAGGTCCGGGGATGATGCAGAGCATGACTTGGGCGCTTGACCCAAGCTGCCCAACAAGATTATTTCGTACCATGAACATCACATTCAGTATAAATTAAGAATTTTGCTGAGGAGTTGGAGCTCTGCCTTGGTGGTGGTGATCCAGAGAACTTCTTGCCCCGGTGCCGGACCCCTGAGCCCTTCCCTTCCTCCTGAAGCTGTAGTGCTCACAGTGTCAGACATTTGCTGTCCCCTGCTGGGAGTGCACAGCTTCCTACGGATAGAATGGACTGAGTGTAATCCTTGTATATTTTTAGTTTGGTATTGTGATCATTGTTGGTTATTACTGTTAATTATTTAGTCTTATTCTTTTAAATCTGTTTATATTTCAGCCCCTGGGTTTCCTGGTTTTCTTCACTGTTCCCCCTTCCTGGGTGGGGAGGGGTCATGGGGTGATAGAATAATTGTCTAAATGACAATAAATTGTTGTGGGTTTCTCAAGCTATAACAATGTCCCATCCATAGTGTCCTGGATTGTGTATAACCATGTTGTTTAAGAGATCATATACTTGGCATATAAACCACAATGTCAGGCAAATGTCTATTTTTTAAAAGTTGACTCCCTGGACCTGTTAGGAATAGCTGGGCTTATGCAAGAAGTGTGGCTCTGCAGAAAACTCCAAAATGTCAATAATTTTGTTTCAATCCAAAATAAAAATATTCAATGTGGAAACCATGTGTGTCATAATCTGGATCTGGATGTGTTTCCTGGATCTCAATACAAATGCTATGCTAATATATATAACAATTTATGATGTAAGATACATCACAAACCGATATATTTTTGAGCAAATAAAAGGGAAAATCAGGTTCCTAGAAGTTATAACAAAATGTTTTGACAGTTTCAGTATGTGTTATTTTGATTTGTGTTTATAAATGAAAATTTCTCAAACAAGTTCCTGAAGAAAATTTCCTTTTTGATGAAAACACACTTTCCAACTGAAAATTTCAAACAGATATACTTAGTGATAATTTTCAAAATATGTATAGATAAGCTGGCAGTAGTGGTCTTTAGCTTGGCTACATCTCCAAAAAAAAGTTTGTACAATACACAGGATTGTTCCATGATTCAGGATTTGAAAGTAGATTGTTTTCTAAACTTCAGAATATTAGGGGGTGTGGGTGTGTTAATAAAATAATTAGCTTCTGTCATATTATTAGGTACAAAGTTTATTTTTTAGGTAATTCAATAGCTCTCTTTTAGACCTTTTTTCCAGTGGGTTTATAAACTTTTGCATTTTAACTATTTGAACTGGAAATTTACCTAACTTTATGTCTGTCGTGGGAATGTCATATGCGCTGTTTCATCAGCTACAGAAGATCTAGGGGACTTACACTTGCTTTGAGCTAGAGTTTAAATCCCTTGGATTCAGAGTGTTATACCTGATTAGAAAGAATCTTGTGTTTCAAAGATTTCTGTTTTGCTGAGTCTCTCACTATTCAAATGTATTTTGTCAGTTCAGTAAGACCTTGGGAAAATAAAATAAATAAAAAAATATCTTGTACAAGCTCAGCACAGACTCAGTAGTGTTTAGCAGCTTTTTTTTTTTTTTAAGTCTTTCTTAACTGAGCGTGCTTTAATCCCTCACAATTACTATTACCATACATCCGTTATTGCCATCAAAAGGCGGAATATACTGAATCCTCTGAAAATGCCTTCCTGTAATGAAAGTAGATGTGGCAAAGAGATGATATAAGAGAGTTACAGGATACATTCCAAGAAATTTAGACAAGTTTAACCACAGACAGGGAAGAGATCTATGCTGGAATAAAACTGGAGCTGGGGATGGAACAATAGGCAAAAAGAAGGGACTGGGGGGATGAAGGGAAAAATCGTAGAATCATAGAATGGTTTAGGTTGGAAGGGACCTTAAAGATCATCTAGTTCCAATTCCCCTGCCATGGGCAAGGACGCCTTCCACTAGACCAGATTGCTCAAAGCCCCATCCAACCTGGCTTTGAACACTTCCAGGGATGGGGCATGCACAACTTCCCTGGGCAACCTGTTCAGTGTCTCACCACCCTCACAGTAAAGAATTTCTTCCTGAGATCTAATCTGAATCTCCTCTCTTCCAGTTTCAAGCCATTAACCCTCATCCTATCACTGCATGGCCTCATAAAAAGTCCCTCTTCAGCTTTCTTGTAGGACCCCTTTAAGTACTGGAAGGCTGCTGTAAGGTCTCTCTGGAGCCTTCTGTTCTCTAGGCTGAACTACCCTAACTCTGTCAGCCTGTCCTCATAGCAGAGGTGCTCTAAACCTCTGATCATCTTCCTGGCCCTCCTCTGGACCTGCTCCAACAAAGCAAAAATGCATCAGTGCTTCTGTATCGGTCATTGTCTTTTTTCGCAAATTCCTTTTCCTTCTTTCACTTGCTTTCTCCTATTCCCTAGGGTGAAGGAAAGGCACTTGCCAGGTGGTTGTCAAATAAACACCTACCAAGTTGTCTCAGCTGGGAAGTAGTGCTACCCATTTCACACTTGCTTTGAAGTAAACCTCTGCATAACCATTTAATTGTGATTCCAGAATGTGAAAATCGTTCAGCATAATTAAATATCCTAATTAAAAAAATGTTAATGGAACACCTCATGGTGTTGGCTGCAGAGCCCTCCAAGCACTGAAGACAGCCTGTGAGGTTTCAAGCCATGGACAGGAGAACAAGAACGGATGCCCAGTGAAGTCATCTGCAGGCCTGGTGGAGGCACACAGTGCACCTTGCAAGCTCCCAGCCTGCAGGTGAAGGGTTGGGAAACTTGTTCACAGGCTTGTCTGAAGCTCTCGTCTGGAACTCCCTGAAAAAAACCCGCCAGCCTCCAGGAAATCACCTTTTTTTGGCCTACTTTTTGAATATTTTGGGTAACAAAATTATCTCACATCTGTTCAGTGTCGTCTCCTTAATCATTTTAATGTTAATAGGTATCTCCTTTAAAAAGTCTGAATTTAACCTGCAGATTAACCAGAAGAACAGAGAACTAAGAACCTAATCTCATTATCAAACTGTTACATTATTATAAACTTATGTTCTTATTTTCAGCATTCTTCCTAAAAAAATTATATTCTTTAAAAAGAAAATTTTGGGGGTTTTATAATTCATTACAGGAGTATTAAAATTGCAGAAACTCCTCAAAGAATACATCTGTAATCCCATAAACTAGATGGCATACTATTATGCAAAAATAGTCTCATTTACAGTTGGTGTTTGTTATCTGTGCTTCTCCTTGTTTTCAACTCATGACTCTTCTGGTGGACAGCACTGCCTAATGAACTTAAAAATCTGTCAATATTTGCTTGTATTGTGAATCAAGTTGCATGTTTTTCACAGGTTTGACAAGGTAAATATCATTTTGTGGGCCAGTGGGCATGTAAATTGTGGCGTATCACACTATATTAAACTCTCATTAATTTCCAGAGAAGTTTTCAAAGAGGTGAAGAAAAGAACATAATAAAAGCATTCTGGAAATCTAAGTGGCAATACCCATTTTTCAGAGCTGTAATTTAACAAATGTAAGAGATAACTTGGTTCCTTCTGAGCTGTTCCAAAGGCTTCAAATCAGAAAATCTGAAACCTTCAGAGTTAAAAGCATGGCAAACATATTTGATAACATGTAAATGATATCAGGTCTTATTTTTTACTATCTTGAGGTTTTTTTCCAGTTTCATTCTCCTGTTTTTCTGATATTACTTTTAAAACATTTACAGAAGGGGGTTCACTAAACCTCTCAATATAAAAACTCTGCAGGGATAGAGATATTTTTTTTATTGACAATCAGCCCAAGAACAAATACCTAAATAAATATTAATGACATCCTAGGGTGATTCTATCCTTGAATCCATCCTCTAAATAAGTTAAACCAGTCTCTGTGAGCTCCAATTTCCCTTCTTTAATACATATCAGGTTGAGGAAAAACCTAAAAGAAGTAGTTCAGTATGGAAAATTCAGGAGAAATCTTTTTGGAGGAATGAAGAACCAACAGAGAGACAAAAAAAGAATAGCTCAGAGTTCAGAAATTCTTGAAAAAATTGAGACTTCAATAACACAGGTCTGTGGTTCAAGGCTTTTTAAAATGGGAGACAGCTAGGAAGCACATACATTAGATGCAGTAAAATATTACAACCCTGGAAAAGCAGAAGTTGCTTTACTGGTATATGATTTGAGTTTCTCATGTTTTTATGGAAATTAGTGGAAAGCCTACATACAACTCTAAGGAAGAATGACAGAATAAAACCCTGAGATATTTAGAAGATTGGTTACCAATATTTTACTAAATATTATTTGTCTGATGATATTGTAACAACAAACTGTAATATCTTGAAAAAAAACATTAAATTTTTGCGGCAGAATCAAAATAATTCCATTTAAAATCTGCTGTTTTCCCCTAACAGAGTTTATGTTTTCTCCATAATTTTACCCCATTTTAAATAATGAAATTCTCTGATATAAACAATCGGTTCCCCTCCGTTAATGAATTACTTTCCACAAACCTTATTCTTTCCTTATATTTTTAGTTAACTTTTGTCAAGAGTACACATTTTGAATTGTTAGCTTGATTGTCATCTTTCTTTCCCAAACCAGAGAAGAAGGGGTCGGGAACTTAAATCAGGCAGAAAGAAGTAGAGAGGGAAGACAAAAAAAACGCAAAAAATTCTTATTCACTTTGTCTGTAATAGCTATATAAACATTATACAGTGTTCCTGTTCTTTCTTCTCCTAGGAAAAGTGTTGTTGAATTTATATGTCTTAAAAGAGAGTCCACAGTCTTTACTGGCTCCTGATTGCTAATCCTTCCCTCCATTTCCTAAAATTATGTATGAACTTTGACCTCAAGAGATGAGCACAACAGAGAGAGAAAAAAAAGAATAATTTTTCCCCATTTCACGGCTTGATGTCATTTTGTCTATAAAATCTCATGTATATTCCAATATCTTTTCCTCTGTCACAACTGGTATCACAAACGTAATGTGGTCAGGTAATTCTAAAGGCTCAGCTGCTTCTTGACCAGCAAAGAGAGAATTTAGCATTTCCGGTGTACGATACTCACATAGGAAACTCAGAATGAACTTCTAGTTCCTTTCTATTCTCCTTCTTTTTCCAACCTCAACACAAAGTCAGGAAAATAAAGACTAAGATTTCAGAGTAGTGCTGGAGAAAAGTTATACACTGAAAGTGGAAGTTTCTTTTTCTTGAAGTCTGCTGCTGGACTGTTTCCTGAAGCCCAAAAACTCCTTGGTGAGTTTGTCTGAGGAAATTAAATAATAGCTAGATGTGCAGTCTTTCTTCTCTGCAGTAGTTAAGGATAATAAGAGTTCATGATTTTTTGGTAAGGTCAGACACCTAAAGCACTGGGTGGCCACAGCAGGTATGGCTCTGAGGTTTCAGAAGTGACAAACAGCTGAGTTACCACTTGTAAACACAAAATGCAGTTTGTTTCTGCAGAGCGGTTGATGAACATCTTCATGCAAGAACTTTTTTACATCTTGATTTTCTGTCATATCATAAACCATTCCTCTCAATTTGCTTCAGCTGTGTAATCATAAAAAGTAATATAAACCCATATTGATTTAGTTATATTCTCCTCAAAGATGGAAGAGCAGGCAACCTGCTGAAAATACAATGAAACCTCTAGGAAGCATTCACATGGTTATTTATATAGAATTACGTTTGAACTTTCCGTATCCCAAACTATAGCAAGTTTTTACAAGGACTTCTGCAACAGGCTAAACCACTTAAACTGAGATTACATCTTCAAAAAGAACCTGTAGCTGATCTTCCTAGTTGTCCAATATTTCATTTATCCATAGGCAATTTGGAAACAAACAATTTTTTCCTGAGCCAAATACATTCTAAAATAATTAAATACTTAAAAACCTTTCTAAATAAATAAACAAACACATAAACACATAATAACACATAAAATACATAAATAAATCTTTCTGCACTCTAACTTACATTCTGTTTCTCAGCTGAGGGATAGATATTAGAGCACTACTGGGAATGTTGATGGAAATTAATGTTCTTAAATTATTGTTCATAGCAATGGAGACAGAAAACAGTCAGATCTCTAATACAAATCAGTAACAGCATTCAAATCTAAGTGCTTTTTATGGGTGAGGAGAGAAAACCTGGGGGTATTCTACCTCAGGAGGTTATGAACCTTTGTTGAAAACTTTACAGAAGGTCGATTAATAGTTCTCTGCAATGCTTTGAAACCTGGAGTCCCAGATACTTGTATCCTTACTGATGTGGAAGATTTGAGGCTGCAGACTGAGCAGTGAGCATTTACTAAAGTTCACTTCTTACCTTGAGTCTATCAGTGACACCAAGTCAAACTCAACTCTGCAAAAAGTTTCAAGGAGATGAAGAAGAGAGATGAAGATGCTCCAAGAGTGCAGGGTTGCTCGGTGTATATAAATGGTAGGACATATACCTGTAAGAAGTAATAATTTATGGAGGCAATGAAAGTTTCTCCTTCATACTGAGAATGTGCATGGGTAATCGAAAAGGATAGACAGACAATATAAATCTCCCAATATATACTCCTGTCTTATCTCTTCTTCATGTCTCATTAAAGGTGCTACCTACAAATGGCTGTCTGGATTTCTACCTCTTAGTTATTAATGAAGTTAGAATTCAGTGGCATCTTAGCAGCTTTTCAGTACTGCTTCTTGCACTCTACTAAAATGTCCCTCATCAAAATTCAGTTTGTTCTTATCCGCACCAACCTGTGATCTGATCTAGAGTGTTGCTTGCACTCTGCTTGATTTATTATCCCTCTCATTTCTGCTCATTATCATGAGGTAACCTAATTTACCACCAAGTTCAGATATCCTTTTCATGCTGATTAAAAAAGATCCCTCTGCTTGATGCAGACCTATTTCCTTCTGGCTGAATCAAAGTAGTGATCCTGTTTGTCACTTCTCTTTGTCTGAAAAACTACCTCTTCTTGCAGAGTTCTCATATTTTCCCTTACCCTTGTCTTTTTTTAGTATTCATGAAGAGTATGTATCAAAGTTGACCAGTGCATATCAGTTCCAAATATTGCTGTAGAATTCATTGTTTTTTACAAAGAGCAGGAAAAAAGGATGAATTCTACAGCAATATGTTTACTGACACTAGCTACTTTTTCCTATTTTCTAACAGCCTATCTCATAAAATATCAGATCTGCGTCAGTACAAGTACACTGAGAAGTTCCTCCAAATAGCTAATGCCAGTGAAATATCCTTACAATTTTTGCCTGCATGGCGCTTGGAATGGCTCCCAAGAAACACTGGAAAGGGGAACAAAAAATGGTCTTTGCCGTGATTCCCACTGAAGTGTTGTGAAATCCTGCTATTGCAATTATTAACTGTCATCAAGGCAGCCAGTGTTGTCTAGATGCTTCTAAGCTCATCTTCTGTTATTATTCATACAGTGTTTTCTACAGTGCCTTATGCTATGTCCTGTTTTGTGACTCAGAATCTGGCCTTCTATTTTGGGACTAAAGATTTACACTACAACACAAATTACAAACAATTTAGGTGAATTCATAACCAGTTTTATGCAGAACAACTCTATTCTCCCCCATTTCTTACCTGAAAATCTTTCTATACGTGTGTCTAAAAACAGCAGAGGCTTTTGCTTTCTTTCCAGTGTTCCTGTGCTGTGAACTCATATTTATTTCGCTATATATCACCCAATGGTCTTTCTCACATTTTTAATACATTTATCTAGTCAGGAGGACATTGTATTACGCAATTCTCTCCATTGTGATCAATCATTTTCTGTATGTCACTGTCTTTAAAAAGCAGGCACCTTATTATTCTCTTAAATTCCCTAGTGCCAAGTAACACATGCATCAATGTCTATACCTATGAAGTCATCTATGATACCTTTTTTTGCTGCTTGTGTACTTGTGTACCTCTCTGTGGCTCAAGGTCATGATCACACTAGCCTATCCTCTGCAAATGCAAAAAAATGAATGATTACTTGTTATTCCAAGGTCTTAAGGAAAGCTTACTGATCAGCATACTTGCTCTTCAGACAAATCTTTCTTAATATGCAGCAACTGGAAAAGACAGTAGGATGTCACGGTAATATAAGAAGATATGCATAAGTGAACTGATTGCTTGCTGCTTAGTGACAAGTAAGTTAATTGTCATCTCACCATATTTTTCAAATATCAACACTTTTTTTTAAATTTAATCTGAAGGAACAGCCAACTTCTTAATAGTATGACCTATCTATCTAGCTATTTCTAATACCTACTAAAGAATGTATGTAAAAGGTAAAAGATTGTCTTTTGCCTTTTATCACTTAATAATGAATTGTGTAGAATTTATTCAGATTTTATTTTTCTATTATAAAATCAGTAATGAATGAGTCCAAAATTCTTCCAGTCTGTAATAGCTCCACTGATACAAAAAACTGTTTATGCAAAACACTCCATTCAAATAACACAACAAAATGCCCACCTCAGCTGTAAGTTGTTATTCGATAAATAAACCAGTAACACAGCTGTGTACCTGTGCTTAAGAGCTTCTCTGTGCTGGGATCATAATTATAAGTACAAATACAATCAGCTGCAAAGTTTAGAATAGTATTCCAAACAGATGGTGATCCACAATGTTATTATCTTTAGGAAACCTTATTTCTGATAGTATACTTCTTTTAATTTTGTTTGTTTGTTTATTTGTTTAAATGGGTAAATATGACAAGCAAACACATAAGGAATCATAGACATTAGTAGCAAAAATTGTGAGGTTTCTTAGAAGTTTGAATATTTTACTTAAAGCTGGGACGAATTTTTTCTACTACCCTACCAACAACTGTTGTGACCATACAACATTTTACAGAAATTTGCAGAATGTTTTGTGGACACTGAAAGGAAATCGATAAGCAATGAAAAATACTTGGGCATTGTAAGTTTCACATGATAGCCTCCAATATCTGTACTGTTTCAGAGCTAATTCAAGTTACAGGCATATTATAAAGTCTTAACACAGGACTCTGTTTTAACTTGAAAGTTACTGTCATTGTGTTACTGTGCGGTGTGACTACACACTAGGCATAAGCCAGAAGGGTAAGAACAAGCTTATTTTATCCTTCCTTTTTCTGACTTGGCTGTAGACATTTTGTTGTTTTATTTCCAGAAGGCTCTAGTATGCATGTGTCTGCAGAAAAGTTGAGTTTGTTTGAAATACGTCTACACCTTTAGGTAATAAAAAGCTGTTTTTTAAGTAATTTGTCTTCATGGAAAGCTATATTTAACATGGTGTTTTAGAGTCCCTACTTCATTAACAAGACTGTTCATAGTAAAGGCAACTGCAGCTGATTGTTTCAAGTGGTGTGAAAAAGAGTCTTGAAATATTGTTTGTGATACCTATTTCAGAGTGTTGTATATACCCAGCTGCATCTGCGTAACCACAATGGTCTAAAACAATAAAACAAGACAAAGTAATATCTTTTGTTAGATCAACTATTAAAGCTGGAAAGAAGCAGAGAATGATTTCTTGGGAATGTGAGCTCTTCCTTGTGTCTGAAACAGTAGAAGCAGACTGTTCTCAGCATATACTTGCTTGAACTTTGATGTTTAGAATTCAAATCTGAAGAAGGGTTTGGGTAACTGAAGATGTCTTTGGGTCCCCTCCTCAAATCTCTCAGCTGGTGTAACAGGGTATATTTCTTCCTGATACCAGTCTTGTCTTGTTAAATAACATCTGAGGGTGATAGAACCATTCTGAGATCTCCATACCAAATCAAGTACAGCTTTCAGGCAATATTTTCTCCACATTTGGGAGAAGAGAATATCATGAATGACTCATGAATACTGCCAAAACCTTCCTTTTTCCTACTGAACTGAGAAGTTAAAAATATTCAGCAAATATAAGTGTCATTAATACATTTATTTAATAAGTAGAAATTTAACTTTTGTTCTGCTTGTAAACTCTTCACTTTAAAGCTTAGTTGCTGTATTCCATCAGTACATCAATAAAATTGATAAAAAGGGAACTACCATGAAATTGCTGAATTTACAAAGGATTATCATTCTGATTTCTTAAACACTTGTGTGAAATTTGTTTCTGAATAAGTATCTCTAACTAGTAAGAAAGGTAAGACTTGCATTTAAAACTATGTACTTTCCAAAGGTAATGCTGATCATGATTCCATACACAAAATGATCTTACAAAATAACAGAAGCATAGTGCAGTATTACATATGAGTAAAAACTCATCAGTGATTATGATAATTTTCAAAACCTTTTTCTAAATATTTTTGCACCATCAAAAAGCATGTCATAATTGGTTGTGTTTCATGACAAATGGTTAGCAAGCTGTGAGCAAAAAATCAACAAAAAGACACTTGTCAGTCTGAGGAACTTTGAATCAGTCTTACTCTGTCTGAAAACTAAGATATCAGGATAAAAGTAAATTTACTAGTGAAACGTCACTTGAAAATTAAGTCATATATATGTGCCTATAAAGTGAATAGATGTGAATATGTATCGTAGATTACGCAAATCTTCACAGAAAATGATTGTGGTCACAGTACACAAAGAATTATAGAAAAGTTGTGTTGGTTTTTAAAAATTTGTTTCAAGAGAAATAGACAAAGAAACATGTCTTATCTTTTTCAGTAAGCAGGGAGAATTTTCTGCTGCCTGTAGTCAGCGCATCCAACCTTCAAGGTTGAATGTCTTTGCTTTTAGCACTAAAAATTAGCTTTAAACTTGGTTTAAATGGCTGTTGTGGGATACTCTCATAACTAAAGGGAGTTTTCAAGTGACTGGACAGCTGCTATGGCAGAACATTGCTTTTCATTTTTTAGTATATGAAGTGTAAAGAAAAAATTAAGTTATTTTTGCATTGCCTGTGATTGGCCTAAAGAGACATCTTTCATAATTCAATAGCAAACTGCTAGTTAACATTGGTTACATCGCATATCATGTTTTATGGTATCTTTGATGGCCCTAAGATTGGGCAAATGATAAGACAGTAAGATATGAGGCATGCTTTATCCACTTCATAAGATCGTCTCTGTTTCACCGTATATTTTTTTAAGATTTTATGATTAAATTGTTATTCTGGAGGAGTTTCCCAAGAATTTTAATCTGTAATTATTCCTTCCCGTTTTCTCCCTTGTGAATCTTACACTTCTTAAAGATTTAAGTAATGCTATCTGTTAAAACAATATACAAATTATATAGACTTTTTAGTGCATATTAAAATTAACTTATCTCGGTACCTTGTCAATCTGTTGGTTTATGTTTCTGTACATAATTGCAAATAATTGTTGTGCTTAGAGATGACCAACATACGATATACATTATTCTTTCTCTTTTTCAAAAGATTAGATAATACACTCAAATCACGCAGCTTACTGAGAGCGTGCAGTCACGTAGAGTGCTATCTGCTTTTTTTGACTGTAGCAGTTTTTGAATCACTTCTTAGAAGAATATGAACTACTGATCAAAGTTAGATTTTTGTGGGTAACCTCAAGCACAGAACATATAGTGCTGGATAAACAGATCAGGACAATTAATTTGATGACTTTTGTGACTCTGGGGCATGAAAGTGTTATATCTTGCCCAAATTCTTAATACCAAATTGTGAAAACAATGTTTACAGTTTGGAGATCATACATGAGCAGACAAACTTAAACTTCTCCATGTTCTCAGCTGAGACCTCTCAACTGCCATTTCACTCTTCTCAATTCATACAAATAAAACAGAAGAACACATGGGCACAATACGCCCAGCGTGGAAGCCTTTTTGCCAGCACTGGGGGGGCTGATGTAGCTAAGGGCTTTAAGGAAATTCAGCCTACACTGAGAATGGACCTCGTGCATCTGCCAACAACTGTCGAGTCCATCTACAGCTTTGAAACCAAGCAGAAGTCTAGTGTACATATCTTGCCCTAAGGAAGTCCTTCATACTGAGTGGTACAGATACCTTCAGCTGAACCGAGCTACTGGGAAACTACTTTGCCTCAGTAGTTAAATGGAAAGCGAATACAAAAGTGACCTTTGAAACATCTCCATGAAATAGCATCTGGGTGAACTGTCAAGCAAAAGACAACAAGTATTTTTTTTAAAAATGAAAACAACACAGACAAGGAAGTGTAATAATTGAATAACATTGAATATGTAACATAGGAATGCATAAAATAGAAAGTTTTGTGTAAGAAGCATTGTCTGCATGGGCACAAAATTTACACTGATCAAAAATAATGGAAATTTATACTGAAACCATAGACAAGAGTTAACTTTAAGGAAAGTTGTTTAGTAAGCTGGGAAGCAGTGCTTTGTAACGTTAGACCTCAATCGGCATGACTTGTTTTAAATTATTATACGCATTTAATCATATTACTTCGATGAATATTTACTCTTTTCAAATATATTTTTCATTAGCTAAACAGACACAAATTTCCATAACTTGTTATGGTAAAAGAAGAAAGGAAATAAAACCCTTTACTGAGTTCCAGATTATGACTCATTTGATCTCTCAAGTTGGCTAAGTCTTACTGATAAAAAACATAAAAGCATTTTTTCATTTTGAAGTACTCATAGAGAATTGTTAAGTTTCCAAAGTAATTAAAGAAAAAAAAATTAAAATTACATGAACCCAGACTAAAGGACCTGTATATGTTCCTTACTTCAATGAAGTGTAACATTTGGGAGCAAATCTTTTCAATATTCATAAAACACATGGCAGATGAAGCAACTGCTTATTAGTTTAAGAAGGAGGTGAAAAATGATTTTCATTCATGAACATTTAGCAATTATATAACCGCCTCCCAAGGGACCAAAAAAAGGATGGGAAATTTTATAAATTACTAGATACATAAAGAGTAACCATCATCTAGCGGAGCTTTGGCCCATACCTTGAGCTTTTTTTCTGTAACAAAACTGGGCTCGTCTCTTTCCAGCTTTTAACTGCTTATCCAAATGCTGCCACCCTTTCCTTCTCTTGCTTAAGCAGTAAGTGGAATATGTTGCCATACAAATTTCTCTAGCCATGGAAAGAACAAGTATAACTTGACCATCAAGAAAAGCCTTCATAATGTTTGAATCCTTCTGCAAAGTGATTTTTCAGGTTTGGAAAGGAAAGCAGCACACATCCTCAGATTAAATTTGGCTAAGTTTTTTTGAGGGTAGTTTCGTCCATGTAAAAATGGAATTTGCTTAAAGCAGTTTTTTTCCAAATCATCTTTTATAATTAAACTTTCACATTTGGCTTCTGATAGCCTAAGTCTCTCTTTTTCACTTCAAAATGACTTTCATTGTTTTTACTTTTTCTTTTCTGATGGGTAGGTAGAAGACAGAAGAAGAAAATAAGTTGTGACAAACCCAGACCTTTTTCAAGAATCCTTTTAAAAATAAAGTCTGTATTTTCTCAGGCTTTTATTATTTCTTACATTGCTATGCTGTCCTCTTCAGAATGGAAAATAGTGTTATGACCATGAGTCAGCAATGTGCCCTTGTGGCCAAGAAGGTCAATGGCATCCTGGGGTGCATCAAGAGGAGTGTGGCAAGGGTCAAGGGAGGTTCTCCTCCCCCTCTACTCTGCCCTGCTGAGGCCACACCTGGAGTCCTGTGTCCAGTTCTGGGCTCCCCAGTTCAAGCAGGACAGGCAACTGCTGGAGAGGGTACAGCAGAGGGCTACAAAGATGGTTAGGGGACTGGAACACCTTTCTTCTGAGGAAAGGCTGAGGGACTTGGGTCTCTTTAGTCTGGAGAAGAGAAGACTCAGAGGGGACCTCATCAATGCTTATAAATACTTAAAGGGAGGGTGCCAGGAGAATGGCACCAGTCTTTTTGCAGTGGTGTCCAGTGACAGGACAAGAGGTAACGGGCGCAAACTTGACCATAGGACGTTCCATCTAAACATGAGGAGGAACTTCTTTCCTTTGAAGGTGACAGAGCGCTGGCACAGGCTGCCCAGAGAGGTGGTGGAGTCTCTGACTCTGGAGACATTCTAAACCCGCCTGGACGCCATCCTGTGCAACCTGCTCTAGGTGTCCCTGCTCTGGCAGGGGGTTGGACTAGATGATCTCCAGAAGTCCCTTCCAACCCCTGTGATACTGTGATTCTCTAATATGTTCCCAGCATTAGTTAAATGACTTTCCCAAGGATAAATTCTGGACCTTACAACAAGTTTAAAAAAATAGGTTGCCATGGGAAGCAGGTTAAGATTCAGAGGCCAGCTTCTTAGCAAAGCTTCACAATCTCTGTAAATTCTGTGTTGGAGAATAACAAAAAGTTCTATTTAATCATAGAAGAGGTCCCGTTTGGTTTGAGTCTAGGGAGCACAGTGGGTTGAAGTTTTTTATTTGCTTGGTTTTGCATCTTTTGCATATCACCCTGGCATCTTGATATCCCTAGACAGTAAAAATTCCTGTATCAAGTCCAGCTGGACACTATAGAAATAGATTTAGTTAGATTGCTTAATATTATGAAAAAAAAAGTTTGCCTTGGAGTGGGGAAAAAAAAATAAAATCAATCTCTGGCCAATAGACAGGTTCCAAAAATGACATCATTTAGGTCATCCTTTTAAGGAAATTGATTTATGCTGTGTTCTTTTTTCCACTGTATTTTGCCAGTAAACTCCCATGAAAAAGGGATATATATGGTTTTCAGAAGCTTGCCACTTCCCATTGAGCAGCAGCATTTACTTACAGCTGTCTAGCCGTTTTACATTCAATTTTAGAATCATTTGCCCACAGAATAAAGCTTACAACTCCTGTACAGATCTCACCATTTTGGGCTCTTTATCCAAGGAAAAAATCAAAATTTATGGACCTTAAGGAATCTGACAAGTGATAAAACTTGGGCTCAAAAATTATTTTTTTTTCCATTTATCTCTGTGAAATGTAGATATTTTAAAACTAGAGGTCAGCAGATGTATAAATCTTTTTTGACTCCCAAGTACAAAACTCTAAAATTATGAACACAACAGAAAAATAAGAAAAGTACCCAGCCCTAGTCTGTCTTTGTAATTTTTAAAACTTGCACGCAAGAAAATAGAAGACAGTTTTAGCAATCATTGAAGCCAAGAAATCAGGCTGAAATGAAAATGAGATTTTCCAAGTCAGAGTCCCTTCCTGTTAACACCCTGTCACAACCCTCTAGTTTTAAATCACCATGGAACTGTAAAACAATCTTTTGGTGATTATTCATATTGTCAGATATGGCCCCTGCTGTCCCAAGATAAAGGCAGAAAATGCCATTGCTTATTCCAGCTTTCTTGAAGCCATCACATTTCAGCAGGTCAGAATCTTTGTTTTCTAATGTGTCATTGTTTTGCAGTGCAGCAGTTTATTATTTTGGAAATATTTTATCTCTTCAGTAGAAAAGCTGCAGTATATTTAATATATACTGTCAGAATGTCTGATTAGATTTACAGTAAAAATAGTGGAAAACTTTGCCCTCCCCCCTTAACTCGGCTCAGAACGAATAATTAATCACTTATTAAAAAAACCCTGTAATGTCTGGAAAATAAAGGGCCCTATGTTTCAACTATAAATGTTAAAAATGTATTGTAGAATTACAGCAAGAAAAATTTTGACTATAACCCTGAAACTGGTATAGATTAATGTGCTTCTGTTATACATTTTGTAAAAAAGACAGTATAAAAGCAAAATATCTTAATATGACAGAGTATCCATAATTTAGAATGTTTACTATTTTTCATTACAAAATTTTGTTTCTAACTGCTTAAAAATATTCTGTGGAGCTTTTTTTTCCCCCCCTCAAACAGAATATTAACAAGTATTTGCGAAGTCTGATTCAATGAAGTTTCAGACCTTACTGGAAAAAAAGGTTATCATAAGCTGAGTAGTTTTGTCAGTTACAATTTCCCTTGCATTCCCAAATACTGAATTAGGAACTTGACATTTGACAGAAGGCAATTTTAAGGAAAGATAGGCTTCTTTTCTATATAAACGCCGCAAAGTAGAGAGCTGCTTAACATCTAGAACTTACTCTTAAGAGGTTTTGGAAACTCATTTTCACGAAGCCTGTTCACAAAATCTTTGTTCATTGCCTGTGTTTAAAATGTGGTTTACAGATTTTTTTTACATGCCAACTGCGTTTGACGTAATCAGCAATATCACTCAAGTTTTGAAATTGCCAACCCAAGTGTTTTTTGCTGACTGCCGGTGGAAGTTAACCCACCCAGGCTGCTCGCTGCGGTAATTTTGGGAAGACTTTCTGCCTGAAGTGCATCTGATTAGCGCAAAGAGCTTAAAAACTGACACAGCTAATTCTAGTTGAATTGTTAGGGAGGAACCCAAACAAAAAGCTCAAAAGAAAATAGAAAGATGAGGATGAGCAGTGAGGAGCAGCTGCAGCCAAAGCAGAGCACAAGTCTGAAGCCTTGCTGGAAAGTTTGGAGGTGCATTCAAATAGCACTGAGGAGCCTACTATCTTTTGCAGGCACTTAAAAAAATAACTAGTAATATGAATATGAACTCATATTACTAGACCAGAGAAAAACGGTGTGAAAAAGCCACGTGTGTGGTTAGAAAGTACCATTTACCAGGGAAACTATAAATGTTGATATCCAGGCTCAGTACCTGCTTTTCTTCATGATGAAACAAAGAAACAGAGGGACAATCCAAAATCCAGAGATGTTGAGGTTATTCTCCCTGAAATAGCCTTCTATTCAGTCAGCTCCATCGAGAAAAAAATTTCTGTGAGTTGGCTGTAATTTTGCTAATTTTTTAACGAAGAGCAACATGGAAAAAAATAAATCTGTTGTATAGTAAAGTTTAGATTAATAGCATATTCCTTACTGAAATCAGAGATTTGTGGATTTCCATCCTTTTTTCACTAAGGCTGGACCCTCAGCCAGAATCTCAACCAATTTCTCTTGATGATTCTTGCCTTACCTGAACGTCATATGGGAAATCCCTTCCATGTCCTTCGGCACCCGCTGCTCACACACTCTCATCTTGCCCTCGGAGGTGTGGGCAACTGAAGTGATCCAGAGCATCTGGGAATCAGCTGTAAGTTAACCTGGCTGTGGTAAGAGGTCACCTGCATATTTATACTCCAGTGCCCTGTGGGATACTCCTAGCAGAGAGGTCGTTACCTTTGGTTTATGGTTAGCTGCTATGGCTAGACGAGCCGACTTCACCGTGCTTGCCCCACTTTTTACTCTGTATTATTATTTTCTTCAAAAGTATCTTCTCACATACAGAGGTTTTCTGTTTAAAAAGTTTTAGGGATTTTTAGCAAATCATAGCAATCCCAAGGTTAATTCCCTTACATGCTTACACATATTTTATAACAATTATGGAAATTAAATACAAATGTCAATGATAATTATCTCATTAAATTGTTTTTATCCTAGATGGGAAAAAATTATTTCTATCTACAAAAAAAAAAAATGTTTCATGTATTGACCCTTTGCTTCCTTTTGTGCAAAAGATTAAAAAATCATTGTGGCTGTTCATAAGTTCTAAGAATAAAGCAGTTTTTTGAATAAGCCAGAAGCATTTGCCTAAGGACTCTGGGATACAGAATAAACAGAAATTTAAGTTGCATTTTCCCCTGAAGAAGAAATAAAAATTGTTATGTCAAGCCTAGAGACAGACAGAGGAAGAAAATTTAGAGGTATGGTAACGATACATGTACACTTCTCTGATCAGAATTAGTTTAGTAGGTATTATTAGTGGGTATATCCAGTTCCTCCTGCCTACAGTTGGGATAAGTCTAAGGTATAGGAATTGTTTCTAGTTATCAAGGTACTGCATGTCTCCGGCAAATTCTTAACATAAAACTCCTGTAATTCTCTGAATTGCCCAGTGAATATACCTCAATCCAGCGCTAGGTATTGACTTAGTTGGTCAAATCTACCATGCCTGCCGATAAACTGCAACAAAATGAACTGTATAGCATTACGGAGAGAGATAAGGAAAAAGAGAATTGTGAACTTTCTAACAGAACTTGCTAAGCACCCATCCAGCATTTCAGAATAGTGGAACAATAATGGTTATTTTCAGCACTTCATTGGAAAGTACCTTCAAATACAGAAAGGTGAACTTAATCTCAGCTAAATTTTCATTTAATCTTTGGAGTCAAGAAATAATCACACTGATCAATTTAAAATTGAATCTCTAGACTATCAGACTGGAAATACTTCATCAGGGAGGAGAGTTTCACACTAAAGAAATGGCTCAAAACTTTCTAAAAATTGCAAAAACTAAGTAACTAACATGACAATTTTTATACACTCACAGTGAATGAACTATGCAGTCATTTCCTACTGAATCAAGTAGCTATTTGTAAAGGGGTTTTTTGTGTGTTTTTACTTTTTATATACCAGTTTTTACTTTTTATATACCAGTAATGTTAATAATAATCACGTTGACAAATAAAATAAAATAAATTATAATTATATTTTAGAATTTAAATAATATTTACAACGATGCTTGAGAATAAATCATTATTATTTATTTAATGACATAACTACAATAGTTTAACCACAACCTTTTTGTTGAGGTCCCTTGTTACTTGTTGAAGTAAGAGCTTGCTGGCTCTAAGAAGAAATTAAGTATAGAAAAATCATGGCATATATTCAAGAAAAAAAAAGGTGACATGAAGATTAATCCTACAAAACATGCTGTCTGTGAGGAATACTCAGTCAGTCTTAACACTCATGGACATACAATGTGAAGGGTTCTAAATAAATTTGTGCCTACACAGATGCATGTTCTCCTGGGAAGTGAAACGTGCATTGTGCCTTACACATAGAGATGCACAACTAGTCTACACAGTGCACTCCTTCACATGTCTGTAACGTGTATATCTCATGCCAGTCTAACTAATTGTAAGATTAGTTTACTGGGCATCTGGACACTTGTCTGTTATTGATTCCTAAGTTCTGAAAGGTAAGACGGAGATTGTGAATTTTCCATACAAACTCCCCAGACATTTACAGTTAAAAGTAATTCTACCAGTAGATGACTGAAAGCCAGCCTTGCTCCGTTAAGGCAAAAAAGAAAGTTTATCACACCTTTCAAAATCAGAAGAAAAGGCTATACAAGAGTTAAATATATATATACAAGAGAATGTATATGCTTTGTTTTGTAACTTGTGAAATTTAAAAGGGATTTCAGTTAAAAAAGAAACCAATGACTTCAGTCAAAAGTTGTGTTCCTGAATCAGATGGAAATTTTTTATAAAATATTGTGAGGTTTTTTCCCTTATAGACTCTCTTCTGAATGTTTTTCTTCTAACTTTTAAAACAAAATAATAAAATGGACTTCATGTTCTCTCTTTTTAGCCTCCCTGAAGCCCTACTGTATTTTAGTAGAGGTTGTCAGTTTTGAGATTCTAAATCACTTTGTTCCAAAGGTTGCGTTTTCACTTCAGATGAGAACGATGTTTCAATGGGATTATGTTTGTGATTTCTTTAAACATAAAAAGACGTATGTCAGGAGCAAGACTTCCTTGACCTTTGCCATTGCTTTGAGGT
>VFFE01007491.1:943190-1003870 GCA_008921705.1 Burhinus oedicnemus
ATCATTGAAAAAAAAAAAAAATAAAAAAAAAAAAAAAAAAAAAAAAAAAAAAAAGGAAAAGAAAAGGAAAAACAAGTAAAACTCCCTCACTTGATTAAATAACACAGAATTTCCAGTAAGTTTCATATGAACAGGTTTCATTTATAGCTAATTATTTTTCATGACCTTCATTGATCTCAGCCATTTAATCCTCACATTTCCCTCAGCCATTCTTTGCTGAAAACAGAATTTCCCTCAAAATGAATAGAAAATGGCACTTTTCCTGTTTTCAAAATGTTATGATGAAATTTATTCTGTCCGGTGTTACTGGATGGCACTGGGGCATTCAAGCTACACTGTTTCTCAGAGGTTTAACTAGAAGATACACTATAGGGATTTGGTTTTGTATCTCCCCTGGCTTGGTGACCCTTTAGATCTATGGATGAGATGGGCTACCTGGCTCTGTCGGAGCTTGGAAGAGACATATGGTTGAATCATTTCTGCCAAGAAACTTTTTAATTTTCTCTCGCTGTATATTACACAGTGACCAACTATTTCCATGATGAAATACTCAGTGGCTCAACACTCAGCCAAGTAATACCAAAATGTTTCTGGCAGTTCCAAGAATGAATAAGTCCTGGAGGAGCTGTCTTGTAATGTGAGCAAGAACCAGGAAGGGAAGTTTATGCAAGATCACTACAGAAGGGACAAAAATGCAGATGCATTTCACAAGTACCCTATGGGACTTAACAGGAGATTGTCACTGCCGTCTCTACAGAACCCAACATGGATTTTCTGCCTGTTCTTTCAAGTGGATCAAGGAGAATAAACTGTCAATTTTTTCCCATTAAACAAATGTGTCAAAAAAGAAGAGGCCTCTGCTTCTTCCCTAGCAATTCACATCAAAGGCAAGATTTCCGAGCAAAACTGACTTTCTATCGGTAATAATTAGTATACTAGAACAAATAAATATTTCTTGAGAAAGTAAGAAATTAGTTGCTCCTTTCAGCTATTCGGTCTCAGGAAGAGCTGGCACAAGAGAAAGAAAGAGTGCCTTGGAGGGTAATTGCATGGCATTTGTAGCCTGTCTTGAGAACCATGTTAGCTGTAATTGGAGAAGCTATTGATTTTGTAAAGACACATTGCTGCATTATATTTGAAGATTTTAAATTATTTGACCATTAAAACAGCTGGTGCTACCCCATATTATTTTGCAGACTGAAATCTGCATTGATTCTAACAACATTTTGTTACCCAGCAGGCTGTGTACTTAAAGAAAGATATTTGCGTAATCTGTTTTGGAGAAAGAATTGCACTACATGCTAACGATTTTTTGGCCTTACATAGAGGTAAGTGGCAGCTTCAGCCCTCCACTAGAGTATTTCTGTGGAATATTTCAATATTTCAATATTTAACTTGCATACATTCAAAGTTATCTGGATTAAACACACAGATTCATTTTATCACACGTATAACTGAGCCTCCTTTTTCTCCTTGTGAGAGAATCTTTTTCTCCTCTAGAGAAAATTAAAAAAAAAAAGTGTTTCTAATGTGTTTAGACAATCAAAGATCTTACTGTGACAAATTCTCTTGTCTCAAAATCACATATGAAACACTGATTATATAAATGTGTATCTGTTTCAGTATTTGATCCTGCAATATTCACTAGAGGAAGCAATTACTGAGCCCAAATGTGGAGAGACAGCTTTTTATTTACAAACATTTTTTTCCAATACATAGTATTATACTTTTTTAATAACAAAATCACACTTGGGAAAAAATAATAATTCAAGAACTGTCTCAACTCACCCTGTGGCAAAAAAATGCAATCAAATAAAGCAATATATGTTAAAATGTAATTAAAATCCAAATGATATAAAATGTTACACTACTGTTCAATTTTAAAAGAACGGTTGCTTTCCAAAAATGCAAACATGAAAACCTGGTCTTATACATTAATTTCAACTCATGGCAATGAATCTTATAAACGTTTCCTATTTCACATAATGGATAGTCAATGCTACCATTTGGGGATACTGGTTAAATGTTAACACCAGCTTCTCCATTATAAAAATGTGCAGTTTATACATAATATTACTTACTCAGTATAATTCAATGCATCTTTATTAAAAGATTGTGAAGCTAAAACCTTACTTTCTATTCCACTTTTATCTCATAGCTTAGACAGCTTCTCAGTCTAGAGAAAGAACAACTGAAATTAGTGAAAGAGTAAATACAAAAGGTTTAATCACAAATTGAGCCTGAAATATTTTTTAAAATATTGCCAAATATTTTTGTTTTTTCCCAGACTTCCAAGTTATATCTTTTCCCATCAGCTATTGAATTGGAAGATAAGGATGGTTTGAGGTGCAATTTTACCAATATGTTTTACATTAGATTACCACGCCAAGTGTGAAAGAATTTGTTGGCACAAACTGGCTGATACACAGCTTGTCAGAGGTAAATGGACCCAAAGGGTGAGCTGCAAGGGAGATGGGACGAAATGATGTCCCTCTGCCTTGGATGGGTGTTCACCCTTGGCAGGCAGCACGGTAAGTCCCACCTGCTCATCCAGCCTCAGCAGCTGCCAGCTTCCCACAGCTTTTATTCCTGTAGTGTAAACCTAACCTTCCCCTATCCCACCCCCACTGCAGACAGCAGCAGTAATCAGCTTACTGTACTAATTTAAGAAAGATTTGAAAAGCCACAGACAATCTTTTGGGATCTGATTAACAATTGACCTCTGAAATGATCTCTTCAGGTACCACAGGTGGCTAAATGTTGTGAGTAACAGAGCCTACGTATGGAATTTGGTTATCAACTCAAAAATTGTACTTTTTATTCTCCAAATATCCAACGGAGAACATGAGAGGAAACAGGCTATTGATGCTATAGTAGATTGGTCTTTGATCTGGCCTAATACGGTTGTTCATGCAGTCATCAGTGCACAAAAGGAAAGTCATCGCAATGGACATAGCACCTCTGTGCAATTTAGGACTTAAAGTCCAAAACATCAGTGAGTTTTACTCTTTTAAATCCCTTTGAGTTCATTTTAAAAAATACCCTTTAATTTTTCATTTTCTATAGTTGGCACCAGCTTTGATTATCTATTATTTGTTTAAGGCTGTTGGCAGCAGATATGCAGGATATGTTTGCTCTCTGTTTATTTCCCTTGAAAGAGGCTTTTGGATCAATATATTGGGTTTTTCTTTCAGTTTTGAACTGGAAAAATATTAAAGAATGCATTTTGTTTGCAAAAATACCCTCAAAACCTTAACCACTCTGTTTTTGACAGTTATTATGATACACTAGGACATCAAAGCACTTAGCTTTTTAAGGAATACTGAAAATTTCTTTTCAGAGTAACTTAAAAAATGAATAACAAAAGTGACCCTCTTCCTACTCATATCTATTTTTTATTCCTTCTCCTATGCCAGTTACACAGTATTTTAAATTCAACATTTTAACAGAGAGGACAAACAAAAATAACCATAAATTCTGTATATTATGATGATATTAGATGGCAATGGTTGAAAAACAAAAGCAAAACAGTAAACCAAAATAAACACATTCATCTTAGTGACTGCTCCAGTTAAAACACAGATAAGTGTGACATTGTTTTTTTGGTGACAACAGTTAAGTACGGGTACAAAAGAAATTCTAACTTCCAGGACTCTCTGTGAAGCAGGGGAAGAAACACAACCGTGTACGCAATGGAGGTGCTCGATAGACATAAGCTGCACCATAGGCAGGAAAAATCTGTGGGTTTTTTAATGTGAGCACCTGATCACACAATATTTAATACTTGGAAAAGATGGGAATTAACTCAGATGTCAAGGATTTATAAAGAAAATGTCTAAATGGGGTTCTGGTTTCCTTCTAGATATCCATCTAGATTTTGTAATATGTCATAAAAAGGTATGGAAATAATTATAGGGATGGGTTCTGCTAGCCTGCACTTTTTCTTTGAGAAGAAACATACTCCTTCAGTACTTCAGCTGAATTCAGTACAGCTATTTGAGCAATCAAATAATACTCAGTGTGAGACAATGTGAGAGGTTCTAGCTTAAGAAGAAAACAAGTTATAAATCATGGCAGATGATCTCATTAGAAATCAAACTCTAACTGCTGTCTAACAGAACGATTACAAAAGCAACACAGAAAAAAGGAAGGGGAAGGATCATATAAGATGCTGAAAAGCAATTTTTCAAAAACAAGTATATAAAACCATCTGACTCACAAATGAGTATGCTGCTTTTGTAGCAGATTCTTCTAAGAATTTGCCTAGCAGGAATTTCAAAAGATGGCCTGTATTTTCCTTAGTATAGGCTCCCAAGAACTGGTCACTGTGCTTTTAAGTTTCCATTTATTTGGAAAAAATACATACTGCCCATATTTATTGAGGTTATTTTCATGTCCTGGTCACCAAGACAGGCATGGTCACCGAGGCTAGTTTTGCAGGTCAGGATTAGTCACTGGAAAATTATATATTTTCCCCAGAATATAGCTTGCTGTATATCAGGACGTAAGCTACCAAAAGCTAGGGTACTGTGACATATAATCATCTAGAAGGAGGAGAACCATTATAAAAATAGTAGTGCATAAAGGACTGGACAACAGCTGTCAACAAAGGAGCATTTACTGATAAATCAGACAGCCTATTTTCAGAGATATACCGAAGCATTAGAAAGTAATTTAGGCAGTCAGTGAACTGCATTAAGTGCTGGAACAAATTATTTAGCTTTTCAAGCCTCCATAAAAACTTTGGATTTGATTCTCAGCAAAAAAAAAAAACAACCAAATATAATAGTTTGAGCCAAACCCCAGTAAATTAAATGGGAGACTTTCAACTCATTTGAGGGAACTCAGGTCCAGATTTGAAATAAGCTGCTTTGGCGGTATCTTTTTTTTTTTTTCTTTTCACACCACCACCACCCCAAGAATTGAAAATATCCCTCATAGGAAAAAACTTTCCACGTTGACCAGGTAATCCTGGACTGCATTAAAAATACGCTGACTGGGACGCAGCTGATCCTGACATGTGAGACTAGTGAATACTTATGGGTTAAACTTAATTTCCAACCATCTGTGCCAGAAGGATCAGGCACAGAAACAGTAAACATGTTTCATCTACCTTACAGTAATTTGTTAAAGCCATGGTAGTTTGATAACATCTCAAAATTCTTTGGGAGAAAAACACTTCAGATGGCGTTGTGGAGAATTTTCCCGTGGACAGAAAAAAATAAAACTTTTTTAGCTTTAATAAGTGAAGATAGGGAGTTGGATCCTCCAGTCTTTTTCTCTGTGTGGAAGAGACCACTTCATTTTTTATAAAGTTACAGGAAACTTAACCTTTAAAATCCCCCTTCACATTGTCCCCTATAAACAGCCAGCATGATAAAGTGAGTAAGCAAGAAACATTGAATTATTTTCAAGATGCAAACTTTCTGTCATTGAAAAATGCATTTGCAGAAATACTGTTCCCAAGGAAGTCACCCTTGAGGACTCATATGCAGAATTATTCAGCAGACATCCTGTGGGAATTTACCTTCACTGTGTGCCTGTGACAACAACTTTAGTTGTATACATTTTTCCCAGAACCAAGGCTGTCATAGCTTCTGAGTCAGCATAATAATGGAAATCCAGGTTTATGCTACACATCACAGCCCAGTTTAACAAGGCCAAGGGCAATTCATCCTTGTTTTTCTACTTATTTTAAAATGTTTTGCAGATAAGAAACATTTGATCTGTGCTTTATGGGATTATTCAGCTCCTGAATACCATGCTGGGCAGAGGACTTTTGTTGCTGCTGGGTTTTTTTTGGCGAGGCAGCATCAAAATAATATTGAAACACTAACAGGACTTTCAGATCAGATGCACGTTTTAACAGATAGCCTTGCAAAAGCGCACTAAGGATAACAGCCTTTGCTGTTTGCCTCAGTGCTGCTCAGAGGCACATTATAAATTCTTGACTTCTGCCAAGCTCAGAGAATTTTCCAGCAGCAGCTCACAAGAAATATGCCAAGGCCAGGGGCATTGCAGTACAAGGAAAATGAACATTTTAATAAAGCATAGGTTAGCCAATACTTCCACTGGTAACTATAGTAAAATATGAGGAGTCATTTTGCTGGTAGGACTGCTGAATGAAAGTTCAATTTACTTTGTCTACCATGTAAAAGCGTTAAGGCAATGACATAGAACTATAATTTTTTTAAATAGCTACTTTCTCATCCCTTGTAAACTCTCAATGTATTCTAGAAAGAATGTACAGATTTCTGTTCTGAGGGACAACCTATTCAGATCACAGCAGAAGTGTTCATTAATACTTCCAAAATATATTTTTAGTGATTTCAGTATGACAGATACGTGGCAAATACATAGAACAATGATACACATCAACTTATGTAACTTAAGAAACATCCTTTTTTACCACCTCAGGGTTAGGAAAATACTTCCTGGATTTCTAAATGTTTTTTTTCTTCTCAACAATGAATACCTACTGAATTACTCTATGAATTTCCATCAAAGCTTTACAAATAATTCATCCTTACTAATAAGTCTGTAAATGTAAAAACTATAGACCATAGAAATGTAAAGACTGTATTTTCCCAAATCTATACATTTGGGAAAGAGTCAGACAGATACTAACCAACTTGACAGGATTTGACAGGGCAGATTCTGCCCAGCCTATTTGCAGAGTGGAAGCAAAATATAGGGACAATATTTCAGTCCTTCTGAAAATCTAAAAGCATTTCACATTCTCTGGATCTTGAAGTGACAAACCAGACTGCAGGTCAACAGCTTTTTCTTTTTCTTTTTTTTTTTTTTTCTCTCCTTGGCTGTGCTCATGGCAATAGTTGCCACCTTTGCACAGCCTTTGTATCTGGAAAAAAATTAGATATCAGACCAACAGAAAACAAACATCTGTTGTGTTTTCTCAGTATCTGTTTCTGAAACTCTTGTTTGCTTTGTGCAGTGTTTGCTTAGGTGAGTGTCCTTTTCAAACACAACATAAAACTGTAAAGTGGGTTATAAATTCACTAGCCATCATGGCAAACCTGTAACTGTCCTTTATAGGATAAAGTAAGAGCTGTTTAATTGTATGCAATAAATACAGGAACATCAATAATTTATAATAAGCAGTTAACTTGATAGACTTTGTCTTTTATGCTCATGAAATGTATCATGTTGAGGTTCATGGTGAGTTTTCTTCATGCTGGATTTTAGTGCATTATTAGCAATGGAAAGGAGTTCATGCAAATACATGTTGTCTCACACTGAAAGGTCCAGATGTGCTTTTTTTCTTCCTTTCCTTGTATCTCAGCTGATTATCTAAACAATGAGGCTCCGTGATGGGGTAAGCATCACTCGTAAAGCAATCAGTAGCTCACTCACTGTAGCTTTACATCTCCATATGAGACGTATCTATTTAAGAAATTAAAGTTGAACCCACTGGGTAATACATTAGAAATCTTATATTTTCAGAGTCACTTTATATCAGAGTCTCTGTGGAAATGTTTCAAGAATATCTCACAGGAACAGTATCAGGCCATTGGACAGAGATTGTTTAGAACATCAATACATGCTGAGCTTTCTCATGGTCATTGCACAGCAAGCC
Source organism: Burhinus oedicnemus (assembly GCA_008921705.1). Lineage (NCBI taxonomy): Eukaryota > Metazoa > Chordata > Aves > Charadriiformes > Burhinidae > Burhinus > Burhinus oedicnemus. The sequence goes on from VFFE01007491.1 coordinate 950,788, forward strand.
ATACCAAACGCTGTGATGGAGAACAATGGCTTGTTTTAATCCTCATTTCACGTGGGATAAGTTGCTGATGTAGAGTCTGGTTTCTTGGTATCCAGGCTGCACTAGACATTACTTCGATGACTGGGGTAAGAACATGCCTATGAATAATACCTTCATTGCTCCAAATTGAACACTTCTTTTTAGACAGGTGTTGACTTGAATGTATGTATCCTCTTGTAAATACAATTCATTTAGGTTTTAATACACAGTTAGAAATTAACGATACTGCAAATGGGCTTTTCATTTCCAAGTGTGAGCTTTTGTTGTGCTTGATTTAGGATGCTGACGCTACATCAAGAGACCTGCTATGCTAAAAGTTATGAACCAGATGTGTCTTCGCTGGCAACGGGGAAGTCAGATGCCTCTAACGCAATACACCCTGCAATATGGTTTGGTGTCGATGCCAACACAATAATGTCAACAGGGGAACAATTTTAGAGACTTCCTTTCTATGAAATAATCCAAAAATATTGTTTCTGTAAAATGAGTAAATGCAACAACCATCAGTTTATCGAACAGTGTTTCCAGACACAGCAGAAATCTCTGCTACTGGTCTAACAGAAGACTGATAGGAAAAATCACCTATCTTAAACAGCATTCTCTCTTCCTGTGCAGGTGATACATCCAAAAAGAACCCATAAAGGAAAAATTACCAATATTTTAGTGCTTTTAACAAATTTTGTGTTCTGCTGATAAAGATGTCAAGTAAAAATAATTATAGTTTAACCCAGAAGGAAGACATTTATTAGATTAAAGAAAGAAAGAATACTTTTAAAGTTTGATTTCTTCTTTCCTACTTTTTTATAGGGCCTGTGCCTGGAAACTTCAGGTCTCCCACCTTCTGCACTTTTTGGTACAGATTTAAAGAAATGATAAATATATCCTATGACATATGAATGTAGGATTTTATTTAATAAACAAAATGAAAACAAATGCTCCTCAGAAACTGCGGAGAGAAAGTGACACTGGGAGCTTTTAATAAAACGGTGTTTAGGAAACCTCACTTGAGATGAAACAATGTGCATCTGGTTACTATGCAACAGAGCAAGCATCTTCCTACAAATGTGGTTATTCTTCACCTTCACTAATCCTCTGGGCTCTTTTTGCAACAGAAGGGCTTCTTCAAGTACATCAGTAGCAAAAAAAAGACTAGGGAAAATGTGGGCCCGTTGCATAATGAGGTGGGTGTCCTGGTGACAGAGGATACAGAGAAGGCAGAGTTACTGAATGCCTTCTTTGCTTCAACCTTTACTGATAAGGCCAGCCCTCAGAAATTCCAGACCCTGGAGGTAAGAGAGAGAGCTTGGAGAAAGAAAGACTCTCCCTTGATTGAGGAGGATTGTGTTAGAAATCATTTAGGCAAACTTGACACTCACAAATCCATGAGCCCCGTTGGGATGCACCCATGAATGCTGAGGGAGATGGCAAATGTTATTGTGAAGCCACTCTCCATCATCTTTGAAAGGTCATGGAGAACAGGAGAGGTGCCTGAGACTGGAGGAAAGCCAATGTCACTCCAGTCTTCAAAAAGGGCAAGAAGGAGGACCCAGGAAACTACAGGCCGCTCAGACTCCCCCCCATCCCTGGAGAGGTGATGGAACAGCTCATTCTGGATGTCATCTCTAAGCATGTAGAGGAAAAGAAGGTTGTCAGGAATGATCAGCGTGGATTCACCAAGGGGAAATCATGCTAGACCAATCTGATAGCCTTCCATGAGGGAATGACTGGCTGGGTGGATGAGGGGAGAGCCATGGATGTTGTCTACCTTGACTTCAGCAAGGTTTTTGACACTGTCTCCCATAACATCCTTATAGGTAAGCTAAGGAAATGTGAGTGAGATGAGTGGACAGTGAGGTGGACTGAGAACTGGCTGAATGGCAGAGCTCAGAGAATTGTGATCAGCAACGCAGAGTCTTGTTGGAGGTCTGTAACTAGTGGTGTTCCCCAGGGTTCAGTCTTGTTGAATATATTCATCAACGACCTGGATGAGGGGAGAGAAGGTACCCTCAGCAAGTTTATGGATGATACAAAACTGGGAGGAGTGGCTGACACACCAGAAGGCTGTGCTGCCTTTCAGAGTGACCTGGACAGCCTGGAGAGTTGGGAGGAGAGGAACCTAACAAAGTTCAACAAGGGCAAGCGTAGGGTCCTACATCTAGGAAGCAATAACCACATGCACCAGTACAGGTTAGGGGCTGACCTGCTGGAATGCAGCTCTGCAGAGACGGACCTTGGAGTCCTGGTAGACAAGTTGATCATGAGCTAACAATGTGCCCACGTGACCAAGAAGGCCAATGGCATCCTGGGGTGCATTAAAAAGACCATGGTCAGCAGGTCGAGGGAAGTCATCCTCCCCCTGTACTCTGCCCTGCTGAAGCCACATCTGGAGTACTGTGTCCAGTTCTGGGCTCCCCAGTTCAAGAAAGACAAGGAACTCCTGGAGACAGTCCAGTGGAGGGCTACAAAGATGATCAAGACAATGGAGTACTTCTCATGAGGAAAGGCTGAGAGACCTGGGTCTGTCTACCCTGGAGAAGAGAAGACTGAGAGGGGATCTCACCAATGCTTGTCAATATCTAAAGGGCAGGGGTCAAGAGGATGGGGCCAAACTCTTTTCAGTGGTGCCCAGCAGCAGGACAAGGGGCAACGGGCACAAGATGGAACACAGGAAATTCTGCCTGAACATGAGGAAAATCTCTCCTTTGAGGGTGGCAGAGCACTGGAACAGGCTGCCCAGAGAGGTAGTGGAGTCTCCTTCTCTGGAGATACTCAAAACCCTCCTGGACGCCATGCTGTCCAACCTGCTCTAGGTGAATTTGTCTTGGCGGGGAGGTTGGACTAGATGATCTCCAAAAGTCCTTTCCAACCCTTACCATTCTGTGATTATGTGATAGTTTCAGACTGAAGGTGAGGTACCTTCTAGATCTCTTTGGAGAACTGTTTCCTCTATTTCCCAAACTGTTGAATGAGGAAAAGCAATCAAAAAAAAAAAAAAAGAGAAAGAAAGAAAAGAAACAAAACCCACCTGAACTAAACAAAACACCCCAAACTTTTATTTACTATATTTTTTCCCTCAGAATCAGACAGGATTGAAGGAAACTTATTTCAGCAAAGACGCACATTTTCAATTAGATGAACTGTCAAATACTTAGTTTGATACTTAGTAATAGTGATCCCATCGAGCTATATAATTCAGTAACTAATGTTAATTATCCCTCACTTATTCCACCACTCTGCACCAAATGCTAATATTATTTATGCAACTGTGATAAGCATGATCATCAATGGTTTAGAATGATTTTCCTATTTCAGATGATAACTGAAGTAGATCCTTGATAAATTATAATATATAGCACAATTACTTAGAATGAGGCATTGGCTATAAGCAATCTTCAAGCTAATTTTAGGCATCTGTAAAATCCACACTTAACAGCCCCACAAAATTTTAAAAACAAACCAAAGAAACAAAAAAATCAGAAAGCAAAAATAATAAAAGCCAAACAACCTTCAAAACCCAAGCAGCTTAAATAGAAATATACTGTTGTAACTGACCCAGAGGATGGTTTTGTCTCTCAAACAGCTTTTATAAATCTGATAGCTGGAAGGCAGTGATTTTATTGATCAGGATAGCAATTCTGTATACTGAAAAAGGTATTTGCAAGAATACAGGTGAAAGGAAGGGGATATTTTTTGTTTAGGGATACAGATGGAATTTCAGGAAGAACAGGGAAACATGACGGAAAGGAGCGAATGTGTGGAGGAAGGTGGGCTAATAGGGAAAAATGAATTAGCTCAAATTCATCAGAAATAAGAAAACTCCTTAGGAATTTGAATTGAAATATCAAAAAGCCATCAGATCAGGAAGTACCTAGGGATGAAAACAGAGAGAGAGGTACTTAGAACTGTGAATGAAGAAGATTTTAGCCACCGTGTTTTGCACAGTCTGGAAAAACAAATAACCAAATAAGCAAAACCGAAAGAAGCTCAGAAAATCTGTAATAATCTTTCTGAATAAAGATTTTTAGGGTACCAGAAGTGAACATAGATCAATGCGCATAAATCAGTATTTTATGTAGAATTTTGTTTAGTCTGATGAGCAACATCTGTAAGTAGTCAGCAGTCTACTATCCTACATGTTTATACAACTGGTGAGAAAATAGAAGAAAGAGCTCACTAAAACTCTGCCAGTGCCCATTGTGCGTGAGTCTGGGATTTAACATACAGGTAAGAGAAGGGAAAAAAACCAGCATGGAATGCAGAGGAGAGGAGAGGAGAGGGAAGGGCAAAGTATTCCAGAAAATCTTCTGGTGGTATCTTATAAACACAGTATTAAAAGCTTTGTTTTTCTACTCTGCATTAAAGAACAGCACCTGCAAAGGCCTTGGGGATACTTGCAGTCACTTAGCTCATTTTCTATTAAGAGAACATGAGTTTTTCATAACTTCTTAAAGGGCAGCCCATATATATTGTACAAAAGCATATCTCAGGGAGAAATACAATGCAAAATCAATTTGTGTATTTCGCTATCTTCATCCTCTTTTAGTAATAAACCTTGCTAAACAAAACTGTAATTCGGCCAAAATTAAACTTCTAGCACTCCACTCCAAGTACTGACTTACATGCAGATGTTCTATATAGTACAATTACCTCACACTGTATCCCTGCAATATCCTCGTAATGCAGTGACTTGTGCAATAAAAGATGAATAGAAGGCTTGATCTCATAAGCTGTCTTCGCTATATGTCTGTGCTATTTATCTGTCTCTAACCCATGAGGGTCCTCCTCTGCAGATACGGCTCTTTCGATCTGACATACTAAACTACCTGGCATAAATAGTCCTCCACTGTTTTAAGACGTCACCTGCCTTAGAATTTTCCGTATATTCTGACACTTACTGTTGGCTATAATGGTAAGCTGTTCAGATAGGGGAAAAATCAGTCTGTAAATGTCCTTATAATTTCTTTATATTAAAAAAAATAATGATCAAAAAATAAGGAAAGGTGAGAGCACCACTACAGTAGTAACGGATCATGAAGAAACATGAATATAAAGAAAATGTTGATAGAAAATTAATTCTTTTACCATGAATACACACCACAATACGAAAAATTTTACTTACAAAATATGTAACCATAAGGTTAAAGTAAAAAACAGCATGTAATGAAGATACTGAAGATATTGGGATACTGTGCAGAACAATGTCAGGACTAATACCTTTGTGCATTTGAAAGAAAAAGCAAATACCTTTATACATAAATTTGTCAAAAACTTTAATATAAGAGGTGCCTGAACGATCAGCTATGATGGGTCAACTCATGTAATAGACCTAGAATAATACGGCATTGTGTAAGAACAGTGTAAAGTGTAGACAATATCGTATAACTTGATACATTACAGATTTTTTTAAAAAAAATCGAAACCAACCAACAATCTGAAGCCCTCTGTCCAGTGGGAAAGGCTAAGCTAAGGATAAGGAGTAACATGCTTGGAAAAGACCTAGAGTTGTTGATGCTCTGACATCTGTTTTTACTGTATTTTCTAAAATAAAAAGTCTGTGGGTTTTTCAGTTAGTAAGAAGTTCATTTGGCTAGCTACACTAAATGCTGAAGAAGCTCTGGATTTATTTGTGACCATTCCCACAGCCGCCATAACTGTGCTTCAGGTAAATGCAGTCAGGCCAAAGAATGCTCTGAGGAAGGAGCACTTGTTCGAGGAATGTGTAGCTTGTAATACACATGCACGTGCAAGACCCTGATTTATTAAACAAAAAGAATGAACATGAGAAAAAAGTTTTATTGTACACTAAAAGGAAGACTCGTGAATGGATAGAAAAAATAAAACTTGTAAATTTAATTAAGAATTTCCACTATGGCTATCTAAAATATTAAGTTGAATTATGTTATTCTTATTTCTCCTTCTTGTCATTTGACAAACAAAGTTAAGGGTATATATGAATGGTACTTCTCATGGCAGATTGCAAAGCTATTTTGCCATTTAGAAACTACACACATCATTACAAAAGCTAAGGGCGATCTCTGCTTAGAGCACTTTTTAAACTGCCACACTTTACAGGAATAAAAGCAGCATAAAATAATGTGTACATTTTCTGAGTTTTTGTAGTCTTCTTGTTAATAAGGTATTATTGTAGTCTTATTAACAATAGCATAATTTTTTGACAAAATTCACTAGATTCTAAAACATCAAGAGGTGATGTTTTAAAACCTTGTGACCACATTTATTCCTTGCTATTTCCTTATTAGGTAATGTGGAAAAGTTAGCAAAACTGAAGGAGATATTGTTAAAGGCAACCTTCTCAAAGAAAGTGGATGGAGGCAGCACAGCTGCAACAAACAGGGGTGTAGAAACAGAACACTAAATAATTTATCTGTTTTAAGGAACCTGAATGGCTCCACCAGAGAGATAATTTGAGCCTAGAGAACAGAGCTGTCATGGTAGTGTTCCTACAAGGCCGTCAGCCATTTCTGTGTGTTCTGCGGTGGATTTGTGAATAATTGAAGGTAGCAACTGCATGGTTCAGCTCTTAGCCTTTACGTTGCCTGAATTGACATAATGAAATATCCCTCTGGAGAGACTTGAGGGAGTTAGAAAAGCATACTGCTCCCCATGCCTGCTTGCGATTTTTCTATCTCAAGGGCTTTTCACAGGTGATTTACAGTACATTATGTATACATTGTGTCAGGTCTGTGAAACTCCAAATGATATTATGCTTCATAAGCTGCCCTGCAACAAGCAATCAAAGATGTTAAGTCATCCATTTTAGAGCAGATTTATAGAGAAATATTCAAGTCCTGGAATTAAGCGCCTTACAGTATGGTTTGAGGATAATACTTACAAGCAAATACAGAAAATGCATGTGAATCATGTAGATAGGGGCAAACATAGTTATGGACATGTCAAAGACTGGTATGTGATTGTCTGCTAGCAATACAGTGAATAAAGTGATATGGTGAGAGCTATACTCCAATAGTGGTACAGTGGACACAGTGAAGCTTGCTCATGAAGACATAGGGAAGGCAGCTTGAGTTTTTCTATTCCCCTTGATAAAGTGACCTGGAAAATTTACCAGGTCTTGCTAACCTGGTCAGCAGGAATAGAGGTTAATGTTACAGAAATCTTACCCATTTTAGTTCATGAACATCCCCTCTGTGTGGGCATTAACTTTGGCCACTGCATCTACAGTGTGTTTTGCCATATACGCAGACTGTAGAGAAGACAACTTCTCAGACACCCTGCCTGTGCATGACTTGCACAGGGTCAGCTTCAGTGTAGCCCTAGAATGTTGAAAACCAAGTTATGTGCAGTGATCAAATACTGGCGAAAGAAAAATGTTAGTGTCATCAATGAAAATTATCATTTTTTAAATGTTTATTTGCTAAGGCAGTTCCTGATGGGGGAAAATGAAGACACAGAATCACAGCATCATAGAATGATTTAGGTTGGAAGGGACCTTAAAGATCATCTAATTCCAACCCCCCTGACATGGGCAAGGACACCTCCCACTAGACCAGGCTGCTCAAAGACCCATCCAACCTGGCCTTGAACACTTCCGGAGATGAGACCTCCACAACTTCCCTGGGAAACCTGGGTCAGTGTCTCACCACCCTCAGAGTGAAAAATCTCTTCCTGAGATCTAATCTAAATCTTCCCTCTTCCAGTTTAAAATTGTTACCCCTCCTCCTATCACTATACGCCCTGATCAAGAGTCCCTCCCCATCTTTTCTGTAGGCCCCTTTAGGTACTGGAAGGGGCTATAAGTTCTCCCTGGAGCTTTCTCTTCTCCAGGCAGAACAACCCCAACTCTCTCAGCCTGTAATGGCTTAGGAATCAGAGTTTACACAATGAAAAAAAATTGATCTAAGCAAAGACCATGTCACAGACAAGCAGCAGGAACCCTTACTGCAAGCTGTTACCTGGATTTTAAAATTTAAACCTTAGACTTGTTTAGACAGACTTTAATAAGCAGACACCCTGGGAGCAATCCAACTGTCTAATGTAGGAGTTTGGTGTCGTTGCAGATGTTCCGGATGCCAAACTTTTGCACAGGGGTAGCAGATAATTCCTGCAACCTCGGGGTTGCACCACACTACCTAAAATAGTACTTCATACCTGTGTTTAAACACCTGAATCCTCCTTGCAACTGTGCAAATAGGCCTTGGAAAAAAAAATTTTCTTTAAACCTTTCTCAGTATGTTATTTGAGTCTTTATATATATATATATATATATATATATATATATTTTACTTTGTGACAAACTTGAATGTGAGAAGAGGCCGAAATACAAGGTTAAGAATTATAATCAGATAACTTGGCACACTGCACTTAAATAGTAACTTCTAAAATGGCATAACAAAAGAAAAGAATCGAAGGATCTAATTTTATTGTGGAGATAATTGAAGGTTGAAGAAGATACTTTTTTTTTTTTTTAATCACTGGGTATGAATAATGTAGGTTTGCTACAATTACGAATCTCAATTCACATGTCATTTTCAGTTGACACGATTTTTTCCATAATTCAGATGTTTCAGTTTCTTGAAAGTGACATTAATTAGAGTTGGTTTTGTTCAAGAAATCCAAGTTCGTGATGATAGTGTGCATGTACTTCACCACAATGGTAGTTGAGAAATCATAGGTTAAATTTTCAAAAAGGACAGAGTCCCCAGCTGCCAAAAACATCAATGGAAGGTATGTACCTGGGCACCCTTGAGAAGCTGAGCCTTAGTGTCTGAGACCTAACATCATCAAACAGTATGAAATCAAATAGTAAGATAATATATGCTGCACAAGTTTTTTATGCAAATGCGTATTTTTTTTTCAGTGGAATATCAGCAAATAATAAATTTATACATAATTATATATATGCATACATTTCTGTATGCATGCATATATGCATACCTACATATACACTTTCCCTTCATTATTTATTATTCATTATTCATGTTGTGTACATATATATGTACAGTTGTATATGTATATAGTCCTGCATGCATAGGTATATCGGTTTGAGATTCCCTGCAGTCCATGAAAAATGAAATCTAGTTACAAATCTGACGGTATTTTATCCTCAGAATAGCTGGCTGAAGGAACATTATTATCTGCTTTGGTGGTACCATCTAGTTTCCTGTACCACAAGATGTGTTTCTGAGCTCACAGCTTCACAGTCATCATGTTCATATTGTCTTTATCACCCCTGCCAATGCCCTGCAATTGTATTTGTAAGTGTACCACTCAGTATTGTAATAATATAAAGGTTAAGTTCTGGATCCATAAGTTACGAGCAGAAAGCTGGAATTTCTATTAAAGGACAGATTTACCTGGAGGTATAGGATTTTGTAAGAAAGTAACCTGATCTGGTCATTTTCCATTACAGTGGTCTGGTACATAAAAATATGAAAACAGCTTAAGTCACTGAAAGGCTGGTTCTCACAAGCAGGATTTGTGTTGGCAGCATGCTACTGTGCTTCAAATTCCACAAAGTTAAATTCATCGCTTTAGGCAAGTTGTTAATCTGAACTCCTTGTTTCATAAAGCCAAATCTTGCTGTTTTGACAAGTGCCACTCTAATTTGCATCATTGTAGACCCCAAATCATAGTCTCTCAGATACTGTAAGCATAAGAGGTTTACACTGCCACTTCTGTGGAAGTGTGAAAGGCCTTTAATGTAAGTGTAATTATGGTAGCATAGTTTAAAACAATCTCAGGGTGAATGTCAATCAGATGTATAATTTATATATTCATGTACTTGATTTACTTTTTCTTTCTTCCTCTGCTTATATTTCTTGTTCAAGTCCATGAGTTTTGTTTGTTTTTTCCTCATCTTGCAAATGCAATTCACTCAGAAAGCCAGTGACACATATTTTCATAAAGGATGTTGGACTAAGATCCTATGGGAGAGGACTGGGAAAGAGGAGTCTGGAATAAGATTTGAGGTTTGTATATTTGTGTTTAGAAGTGCTTACGGGAAAGAGAAAACTATTTTAGTGGCATTGATGGGGTTTATTTTATTTCTTCCTTGATATTTTTTTCACAAGCTTTATTTTGACACCAATACATTTTGACAACTATTTTTTTGTATGTATAAGCATTGAAGGACTGTCAATCCTTTCCCACTCAACAATATCTCAGAGGGAATTGCTGTGTCATAGGTAACAACTCACCTGAACATCACAGATCTCTTTTCCCTTCAAACTGTGGAATCAAAAGAATGTGATTGATTTGATTTCTTTTTTTGCTTTTGCTAATACATAAGAAAGCTACTTTGACAGCGCTCCTAAAGGTTCTTGTAGCAGCATATATGCTTTGTCCAAAGATCATACATTCAATTTATTTTTGGGCTTGTAAATTCTCATCACATTGTCCTGTTCTTATGTTATTCTAACCACATTCCTCTTTTAACTACCAGCACAACTACCAGCACAAATACTGCATTCATTTTTCCTGCAGTGTTACCCTTTCCTGCTTATTAACATCTGAATACTCATTTAGAAGAAGAACCTTAATTTGCTTTCTTATTTCACCTCTGACTTTCCCAGGGCCTGCCTCTATATAGCGCCACGTATTTTCTTAGAATTGTTTCTTCAAGGAATACTGCAGCAATTGATTTTACTTGGAGTTTTAACATGAGTGCAGCAACTTAGGCAGTCATTTCCTTTGGTTTGATTTCTTTATGTAAAGACTTTCTTATGTGTTTCCTTTCTTTTAATTTGGTAAGGCAGCTTAATTTTATTAAATATTCATGGAATAGTTTACCACCTCTGCCCAGGTTTCTGTTCAGGACCACATCAAATGGAAATACTCTGGGCAAACACACCGGATTAACACAAAAATTAAAAAATAAAAATAATTTTTAAAAGTGCTTATCCTTCTCTTTAGACCATTTTTTTAGGACGATTTGGTTTGCATACATCAGCAGATCTCACCATCATGACTTCAGTCTTTTGAGAGGCCGAATACCTTCCACTTAAGTTAATATCAGTGGAAAATGTGGAACTTGTATATCTCAGTGGGGACACTTAGCTTTGCGGATGTTTAAACTAATTACCAGTGAATCCTGTGATAAGGAGTTAAGTGATAAAAGTTTCCATATAGATGAAGGCAACAGTGAATATTTTACCATCTTTGAAACCTTACCATTTGTTTCTCATTGTGTGCTCCCTGAATGTATGCAACTCCTTGTGCAAATACTTAAATCATAACAATACAAATGAAAATGGAAATTGAAGCACATTACAAAGGAAAAATCCAAATAAACAGAAATTGCTTATTGAATTCAGTAAAACATAACACAACCTGAAGTGGAGCTGTCCAGCAAAAAAACATTAGGTAAAAGGATATTCTTAAAATAACTCTGTTTTCTGTCTTTTTCTGGTTGGTTGTGGGAAACTGGGAAGTGCAATTATAACTAATTTGTAGCAATTACACATTGTAACAGTTGCAAAGCAATCTTTTTCAGAAACTGTTAATCTTTTCCTTGAAAATTTACAAGAAGTCACTGCTTTTCCCACCCTCAACACCTCCAAATTCAGAAGCTGTTCCAGGGCCTCACTTTTCATAACCTGACAAAAGTGCCTCTAATTCCTGTACCAACAACCCATTTAAATCCATTTCTTCTTGGGTTAACATCATACTTTCACTTAAAAAGATGTGTCCTATGTCTCATCACTCTAGAAACCATTTTCTCTTACTAGCTCCAAAGAAATTCACAGGAAATTTCACTATTGTTTTGCACAAATTGGTTATCTTTTTCTATTGGAAATACTTTTATGCATCTGAGAATTCATTTGCATTTTCAGAATCATTTCATGTTATTGACTCCCTGTTGTCACTTAAAATGTATGGATGTTTTTCTTCTTCTCTTGTTTCCAACTGATATACTTACATTCTGTAAAATAAAATATATACTTCCTCTGTTTTACAGTCTCAATTTGATTTGGGTGGATGAGAAATATAATCTTTCCAAGGGTTGTTAATATGGGTAATGGTGTAAATTATTCTCTCTGTAATTGTAAAACAAAGACACTTTCCCCCAAAGTGAACAAAGGCACAAAACTGCAATTTCGTTTACATCCTTGACACCCAATCATCAATTTTGGCAGATATCTTCTTTTCACAAACTGTATTTTATTTGATTACTGGCAAGACATCCCATATTGCTAAAAAACTTTGGTTTAATATGCCAGATTAAATTACAGTTAGTTAAACCTTAAAGACACATAGTTTTGGTAACCATGAGAAGCGACGGAAAGAAATAAGGATGAAGAGGAAGTTTCTTTCTATTTTTTTTCTATTTCTGTTGCCAGGGCAACCACCTACTCAATATCTCTATAGATTATGCTCAGTGTAGCTGCTTCATTTAAAGTGTGATGGACCTAGGTAATAACAGGATCAAATGCATAAAGGAACATATAAGGTCTGGATCTAAATTGTCACTTTATTTATTTTCTAAAAGGAACAATAGTCCTCTTCCTATGTTTTTCTGAAATGTGATGAAAAGAAATGAAAAAAAATTTTTGCAAGGCAGAGGAGATTTAAAGTCAAAGTCAAAAGAAAATTGTGACCGCATGGGACGCGATTTTACCTGTGTGATACCCATAGCATCACCATTTCTCAGGAAAAGAATGGCCTGGAAAATCAGACACTAGTTACTGCTCCTCCTGAATGCATCATACGTAACTACACAAGGTAATGGGGCTACTGATGCTGGAGCACTGCTGTGGAATGAATGTTCTGAGAGGAAAAATATAACTTTAAATTACAGCATGTGTGTCCAAGTCTACAACTGGGACAAATCTATTGTATTTTTACCATCATATTACACTGCACAATGTAATCAAGAAGATAAAAATGAATATGCTTAAGCATTGTAGAAATTGACAAAGAAAGGAATCATGCCATTTGTGTGTGAAAAAGCCCTCAAAACCAGTCACCTCATTTGCTTTCTGTACTTTAAAGAACGAAGAGTAAAGGCTTGGACAGAAAATTCCAAGTTGCAGAAGCAACAGATTTGGCATATCACATTTCAATAGTAAAAGGGAAAGAACAAAGTTAAATAACTCCATGGGAATACACTTGCTGGTTCTATAAAAAAAGTCATAAAAGCCTCTGTCTTTTACTAGCCACTTGGGCAGTTGTATAAAATATAACTGTGATATCTTGGGAGTACTGTATATACTACAGAAGTTATTTGTTAAAATTAAGCTAACGTGTCACCTAGAAGAAAAAGCTGTGACTAAATACAATCAAGTGTTATTAATCATTCAGGTTAACTTTCAAGTGTCCACACTCACTTTCTCAATCTCACAGGACACAACTTCCCAAGAGTTATGATACATTTTTGTGCCAATTAGACGCTTGCTATCCCAAAAGCCTGGAAAACCAAAAGTTCTTCCCAAATTCTGAGTGATGAAGGAAGCGATTTTTGGACTACTTCAAAATGTGGTCTCTCTGATGTCAAGTGACCTCATACAAATTATGGATTACATGAAAAAGCACAGATGAGGCAAATGATTGGATTGATGATTACACAGGACAAGTATAAATTATGGCATTGCATCTTAGAGAAAGACAACACAAAAAGAACCAATGGGAGAAAACGGACATTAGATTTTTCATCTAAATATGTAAAGAGGAATTGTTCATTAAGCTGTCATGAGATCCTTTTGGACAGTGTCTATATTAAAGAGGAGGAATACTATGATTAATGAGGAAACTTTTGGACAATATTAATAGATAGTGGTAGAATAAAGTCCAGATAGCACAAAGTCCTCTTCCTTGCAACCTTTCATGCCATCTGCCTAAAGAATACTCAGTAAGTATTAATCTTGGTCAGGATTTAGAAATAGGCTTAGAAATGCAAGTTATATGTGAAATACTTCCAAATGTTACTATTTAAGGTATTTTTAAAAGCAGATTTTATATATATTTAGAATATGCTTTGTAATTTACTGTTTCTAGTCATAGCAAGAGAAAGCTTTGCTTCAGGTTTTTTTCTGTGATGTTTTGCTGACTCCCCAGCTCTTTGACCAATGTTAGCTTAATGGTATACTTATTCAAAAGTTATTCCAATATGTAAGATATGAACTATATTTATGTTATACTGTACACTATTCATTCCTACACAAGGTTCCTTGAATTAACAATTTCCTGTTTGCTTCCTTGTTTTTAAAACTGTATCATAGACTAGAAGACAGCCCACTATTAAAGGCATTTTAATGTGTTGCATCTGAATAGATGCAAAATATATACACACAATATAGTATAAGAAAAGAGGTAATCAGAACAACATCAACATGTTTAGACAAGTTCCCTACCAAAATAGTGGAAAAATGCAGACACCACCTAGTCACCAGTCTTAAATCAGATGAAGTTTAAATTTTAACTTTCAATTTTTTAACTTTTAATTTTTTCCTTTACACTCACATCATGGTTTTGTTTTCCTGTCGTTTTGGCAGACAGAAAGACTGGAAACTGTGCTGGTGAGGTGCACGCTGATCCTCCCCATTCTGTCCGGGATTCTGTGACTAAAGAGCATGCCTGACTCTCTCACCTTTCGTCAAAAACCTCACTTCAGTTTTCATGATGGTGATAACAAAAAACACAAGCTCACTTTAAAGCAGAGGGTGCATGTTAAAAAATCATCATTATGTATCATGATTGTGAGAATGGTTAAGTTTGAGACAGGGATACATTTCCTCCTTCCATCACATGGAGGAATTGCAGAGTAGAGCTGAGGGGAGCAGGGAAATACTTCCCTGAAATCCTGCGTAGCAGCAGGAGACCTCTAAGCTGCAGGTCTACTGAAAAAACAGTAAATAATGGACTTAGATAAATGCCCTCGTACTCAGACTGACAGAATGTAATAAGTAACCACAGGTTATGGGATGAAAAAAGAGGAAGAAAATCACAAAGGCAGTCAGCCACTAAACTATTCCTGCCTTTGAAAATTTCAACTTACATGTCTCAGGTCCAGCAACATCACAGTAGATTGACTGAACCACAGATCATTTTTTTTTCTGCATGACTGATAATGAAAAACTGAATCTTCACACCCTAGGCATATGATAAGTGAATTTCAGGGACCAATTATTTTAAAGCCAATGCATCCAATTAGAAACTCTAATCGAGGAAGCTTTTAACTGCCTTTTAATATAAAATAAACATTTCAGAATTGCGCACTTATTCTGTCAGCACCTGAAGTCAAAATACTAAAAGGCAGTTATAGCAGACCAGCCTAAATTACACAGATGCAAGTACTCAGCCCTGACACCAACATATTTGATTTTTGCACATATTCATTATTTGCTAAATTATTTATATTAACATTCACCAATAACTTCTTGCACATTCTACTTGGTAAATTTCAGCAAATGGAGGATAAATTAATTCAGGTTTCTTTGAGCACATACTTGCTGATTATTCTTTCTGTTCATCCAGATCTAATACTTGTATTTGTAAGGCTGACAGAAAGTAGGTTACAAAATATTTGAATAAAAAAAATCCTAGAAGTGCCACCAACTAGATACAGAAATTGATTATATTTGATCATAGAACTGAGTCAGATGCATAGACATTTTCTACTGACTTGCACCTGGGCAATCAGTTATGCTTACACAGAGGGAGTGTAAAATGCTGTCATCCACTCAGGATTTTGGATTCATTATGGATTTCCCTGAAGAAGTAAAAACAGTGACTCATTCTGCATAGGTGTGAATGCAGACCAGGGAAAATTCATATGATTCAAAGAAGACTTTAGAATTTAGAAACTTACAAGCAAAATTTTGCAGAAGTTGTGGGTATTCTGTCTTCACAAAAGCCATGGAAACACAGAATAAAAAGTTTATAGGGCTCCAAAGATATGATGCTTATTCATACACACAGGCCCATAGTGGCACAGGATGCCTGACTTGGTGGACATCACATGTTCTATGTTGAGACAGTCTGAAACAGGACTCAAACGGAAGTGTCAAGCATTCCCAAGAGTATGAAAGTTTTGCTAACAGACTACTGGCAAGAAAACAGTCAAGTCTGAAGCTGAGCCCTCTGTGTAGAGGGGGCTTCACTGGGGACGTGTACTCTAAGTATGGGTTTTCACCATGGACTTTCATCCTAACAGAAAGTAGTATTTTCCACTTTTTATTAGAGGTTAATTTTACATTATATTAATTGTAAATAATACTATAGAAGAGGAAGTGAAGAAGATATATCTCTGCATATATGTCACATATTTCAAAATATCACAAAATTTAACAATTTATAAAAAGCTGTCCTGCTGTTAAGTACAATGTATCTTTCCCTTTACTCACAAACTTCTTAATGTGTCAGATACATGACCTTGTACTAGACAATGTCGATTTGTTCTCCACCATCTGTGCCCCGTTCTTCATTTCTTCCCTTCTCATACAATCATTATTTCTGCATTCATCTACAAATGATCTTATCTGACTGGTTTCAACTGTATGCAAGACTTCAGATGTCTTACCTATTTCAATTGCTTCCACATTACAGCTGAAAGGAAATTTTAGGGGTGTACAGAGTCCTGCTATCTTGATAAATCTCAAGTGAAGTCGCATAAGTTTTAATGAATTTTTAATGAATTAATGACTGCTCAGTTGAAGGAAAGCATTGCAAGGTTTTGCAAGTGCTGTAACAGTGTCTGTAGTAAGTGTTCAGCCATGTTGTAATTAATGCAATTATTTATCTGGACTTGAAACAGGTAGGCACATGCTACTACATTGAAAAGGAGAAAGAAAACAAAACCAAAAATGAACAACAGAAAAACCCAATTGTTTTAAACTTAGAGCTAAAACACACTGCTGTCAATCTCAAAAGAAGCTAGCTTGTATTTTTATTCATATACAATCAGCTGTTTGTGAGGCAAAACAGAGCATCTGTTGCATATACTCATCATTGGCAGGAGTTACCACCGTTAATGAATTGTCCAACATCACCTGACTGTACTAGTTACTACTACCACATCACAACCACCCATAAATGTCTGTGAACCTGACTGAACATGACATATTAATCCACCCAGTTACATGACTTAAAAAACATAGGAAAAAATCCTCTGTGACTAGAGGAGGGTTTCCAATTTTTACCAATCAGAGAATAAAGAAACATTCTTAAAAGAGAGGATATCCAGGCTCATATAACTAAAACCTTGAAGTCTGGCATCTGAATGGACACAGAACACCAAAAGAGACTTTGCCAAAGCTGAACAGAATAATTACTTCACTTATCTTGCAGGCTACATTACACCTCATATGACAATTGTCTTTTTTGCAACCGTACACCTTTGCTAGATCATACTCAGCTGGTCATTGACTATAATCTCGGATCTTTTTGTTGTTTGCCATAAAATACCTATTGAATTTTGTCCAGTTTTAATCCACTTTGAACTCTAATCCATTCTCCAGGGTCCTTTTAAGCCATCTCAGATTGATTAAACTACTAACTTAAAAGTGAGCATTGTTCCTTTTATCCCTCCCATAATTCAGGAAAATATTGCTGATCTTTGCACAATCTTACTTGATATATACTTTTCTGCTGAAAATAAAGCATTAATGATTATTATAATTATGTGTTTCTGCATTATTTCCATAACATAATACTTCTCTAATTATATGACTGTATTTTCTTAACATGAAAATATTTTTCAAAAGAAACCAAAAGCCTTGCTATAATCAAAATATATATCAACTATTTCCTGTCTTGTTGCATGAGATTTGAATGGTTTGACACAAGTCTGCATTTCCAATATCTTGATCACCACACCCTTCTATTGGAAAATAACTAGCTTTTCTATGTAGCCTCTTGTCAGGCTTTTTGTGCTGCACACTGGTTACCTATTACCTCATTACTTGTACTAATTGTATTAGTGGATCTTGTTAGTGAAAACTGTAGCCAAATCACAGGTTTGTTGCACACATGAATTAGTAGCAGATTAAGAAAAATACAATTCATACTCACTTGGCTTGACCCCAGATATAAACTCAGTGAAAAATCATAATCGCGGCATTATATAAGCACTCTGTAAAATGGTAATACTTCTAAAGCGTACACCATCAGCAGCAAGCATTTTGTAAAACAGCTAAGCATAAATGGATAATTAATATTTAAGTGTAAATGGGAAAATAGAGAGGTGGTAGAGTAGCTTAAAGGAAGTGCTGTAAAGGATGTTTAAGTGATAAATTCTGCAAGAACAAAGTTTGCAGAGCTAGTAAGAAAGATGTGTGGTGAAACTAGAAAAAAATCCCGGTCCCCAATTTAAGATTAACCATGTTGAGAGCAGATGTGGATATCCTCTTTTATTTTGGGAGGCGAGTTGAGGAGCAGGAAAGAGGAGAGAAGGGGAGAAGGAGGTTGCCCATTCCAGTCCAAGCTTCATCACCTGGATCTTGGCCACTAAGACCATCAAAGGCTTTCACCACCAGCACTCCATATATGCGTCAGCTCCGTGTCATTGTGTACACAAAACTAGTGTGTCATAAGCTTCTTAAGAGCTATTTGTTTGCATAAGCAATGAGAATATCTGACAATAATTAAGGGCTAACCATTGGCAGTGTGTGTTATTAATGAGTGTCAATCCCATGGAGTGTTGCTCTGAAGTTTGAAACAGAGCTGATTTGTCAATCTTCTAAATGCTTCCATCACTGATAATTTTCCTAATCTATGCTTAGATGTATATAAATTGTATACATATTATATATATTTGTATATATAATGTAAATGTGTATGTACATATATATATAAACAAAACATACATATGTATACAATTGCAACAAAACCAGGTGTCAAAGGATTTCAAAACTTCAGCCTTAAAAGTGTCTGTGAGCAACAGTTGTTCTTTATTGACTATCAGGTCTCAGTCTTCCTCATCCACTCATATACTCTGACAATCATGTCTTGTCACTTCTTATGTCCTCTTTTATCTGTATCTCATTCTGTGATGAGGCTTTTCTGATTTTGTCCTTCTATTTGTGGTTAGTACGTCTGTTAAATCTTCATTTAATTTCAGATTAACTAGGCATAAAGTCAGCCCATGCTCTGTGATGTTACTACATATCCGGATCTACAGCAAAAAATTAATTGAAATGTTTACAAATATCTATACTAACAAATATAATCTGTGTTTGTACTGTTAACATAAATGGTATGTTAGATTTCATTATTATCTTATCAGCCAGTTGACCTCAGGCTATTCAAACATTGTTATAAACCTTTTAAATTATATGTGAATTTAGATGTGATGTCTTGTTTTGTTTTGTTTTTAAACTGGCTTATTTCTAGACTAGACTTATTTCAAGGCCAGGCTGGATGGGGCTTTGAGCAACCAGGTCTAGTGGGAGGTGTCCCTGCCCATGTCAGGGGGGTTGGAACTAGATGATCTTTAAGGTCCCTTCCAACCTAAACCATTCTGTGATTCTCGTTGAACTGTTCCTTCTCAGTTTAGGGGTCTGATACTTCAGAGTTTTTTTGCCTTTTAATTCAATAGATGGGTATGTGTGTGGGGGTCCTATGCAGGTGAGAGAACTAAGGTAATAATTAAAGAAATGACATCCTTTTTTCTTTAAAAAATCTTTTTACAGGGTTTTCTGGTAGAGTGTTAACTATAATTAGATATTCACTTTCTTGAATGATATCCAGAATGTTTAAATAATATACTATTTATTCTGTAACCAAAAAACATGAACCCAATTTTAAAGTTTTCCCCCCCTTCTTCTGATTTGCATGCTTTTTTATTCCCCACAGCCTCACCATAAGATTAAAAAAATATCTTCTGTCAATTTATGATGGGCTGCTGTATAGGAAGAAAAATTCTTTTTCTTTCAGGTTGTTAAAGTTAGAATGAAGTAAAATAAGCTTATCTGGGAACATAGTGATATATACAGAGAAGGAATATTCTTGTCTGTTGTAAATTGAAGTAATTACATTGCCATGACAGACCAATATTTCAAAGCAGATATTCCAGTTGACACTTCCTAGATATTTTGCTTATACTCACCAATGTGTCTTGATCAATAGTAATATCTAGTTTCCCTGTGTTATAATCATAAATGTTATTCTGATTTATCTTGCGAACTTCTTTAATTTGTATGCTTAGTATACTCATGGTAATTCCGAGTGTGTTATTCTAGTGTCTGTATTTCTAATCTGGAGTATACTGCAGGTTTTGTAAAACAGCCTTTTGTGAGCTCACCATACCCCAGCACCCAAAAAGTCTGAGAAACAGAAATTTCCAAGTGACAACCTAGACTCAGCAAGCTGTCCGTATTCAAATTAATTCTCCAGATTGAGCCCTTTTATATGAGCTTCAAGCTGCCACAACAAGCAAGAAAGGAAAGTAAAACCCACTGTTAAACATATATGTAAATCAAATTAGGTGACTGCAGAAGTAAGGATAGGAACAAATATAAAGATCAGAGGAAAAGTGGTAATTATGCATTAATGTGTGCAAGCAGAAATACTACTTTCCTTATTAGCACCTAATCTTTTATGGAAAATGAATGCAATGGTGAATGTTGTCAAAACACATCAGCATTTCAATCTGTTTGACCGTGGCTGAAGAAACTTGAATGCAAGTAAGCAAAAAATAAGAGCACAGGAGTGTATCATTTCTGAACTCAGTGTAAAAGTTTCTTCTGTCTATGCACATCAGTCAAGAGCAGAGTGATGTCCTTTGCATCTCTCTGCACACTTATAACACCACTACTTAAAAGATACATGTCAGCACTGCACCACATCACAGTTGATGAGATTTAGAGAGTGAATAGATTATTCAAGAATACACTGACTAATTCCTTATTAAAATCAAGATGAGCATCTCTCTGTGACAAATTCATACCTGTATGGACAAGTATTTAAGAATGTCAAGTTTGACCTCTAATAAACTCAGACTTCTTGATTTAAAGACCTCCAACATGGCATCACCAAGGGCAAATTGTGCCTGACTAATCTAGTAGCTTTATACAATGGATTGACTGCATCTGTGGACAAGGGAAGAACTACAGATATCATCTACAGATATCATTTCTGTAAGTGTTTTGGTATGGTCCCCCACAACATTCTTGCGGCTAAATTGGAGAAGTAAGGGTTTGATGGATGGACTTTAGGTGGATAAGGAATTAGCTTGATGGCCACATCTGTAGAGTTACAGTCCATGGCTCAATGTCCAAGTGGAGACCAGTAACAAGCAGTGCCACTCAAGGGTCTATATTGGGACCAATACTAATTAATATCTTCATCAATGATGTAGGTAGTGGGATTGAGAGCACCCTCAGCAAGTTTACAGGTGACACCAAGCTGAGTGGTGCAGCTGATGTGCTTGAGGTAAGGGATGTCATCCAAAGGGACCTTGACAGGCTTGAGGAGTTGGGCTTATGCAAACCTCATGAAGTTCAATAAGGCCAAGTGCAAGGTCCTGCACCTGTGTTGGAGCAGTCACCAACAACACACAAACTGGGGAATAAATGGATTGAGAGCAGCCCTGAAGTAAAAAGGATACTGCTGGTTGAAAAATTGGACATGAGCCAGCAATGTGCACTTGCAGCCCAAAAAGCCAACAGTGTCCTGAGCCACATCAAAAGATACACAGCCAGCAAGTCGAAGGAGGTGATTCTGCCCCTTTACACTGTTCTCATGAGATCCCACCTCGAGTACTGCATCCAGCTCTGGGGTCCTCAATACAGGAAAGTCATGGACCTGTTAAAACAGGCCCAGAGGAGGGTCACGAGAATGATCAGAGTGCTGGAACACCTCTCCTACAAAGAAAGTCTGACAGAGTTGGGGTTTTTCAGCCTGAAGAAGAGAAGGCTGTGTGGACATCTTATTGTGGTCTTTCAATATATAAAAGTGATTTATACAGAAGTTGGAGAGAGATTTTTAGCAAGGCCTGTAGTGACAGGACAAGGGCAATGTTTTTAAACTGAAAGCCAGTAGATTTACTTTGGACATAAGGAAGAAATTTTTTTATAATGAGGTTGGTGAGACACTAGAATAGGTTGCCCAGAGAAGTTGTGGATGACTCATCATGGGAAGTCTTCAAGGTCAGGTTGGACAGGACTCTGAGCAACCTGATCTAGTGGAAGGTGTCCCTGCCCATAGCAGGGAGATCAGACTAGATGATCTTTAAAGGTCCATTGTGATCCAAACCATTCTATGACTCTACGACTCTATGATTTTTGTTCAGTGGTATTGGGTAGTTGAAAGGCAAATGCAAGTCATGTGATACTTACTTTTGCAAAAGGGAGCTCTGCCTCTGCACAACCGAAGATGATTGTGCACGTTAATGGAATTACAGCTGACCTTCTGTAGATATCTACAATAATGTTTTCTCTTTGCAGGAATTATTGGTGTAAAGCTGGAGGAGTTGTATTTAAAAGTGATCACAGATTAATCCTGGAATTGTCATTATTTCCATAATAAAGTTTTCACAATGACAATAAAGTAATTTTAGAAGAGTCAGCTCTGCTAGCGAAACTCCTGTACAGCTTCTATTTTATTTTTTGATGAATGTTGTTGTCCACGATCTTGAGTACACAGAGGAGGATTCATCTCATTTAATTTAAAAAACTGTAGCTGTCTAGTCCAAATAGTTTGATAGTCAAAAAAGAAGGATTATCTATTGTATTTAGAAACTACAATATAGAGATTTCAAAGAAAACAAAGGTTTAGTTTGATTCTGGAAAAAAATTATCTGGGGACAAATATATTTCTGCTGTAAAAGCCCTTAAAAGAACAAGAAATGAGCCCATTTTCACAAAATGGTATCATAAGTTACTGTAGCTATACTGTTGCAAGATCTGCTAGAGGTGTGTCACTATCAGGATCATAAAGTGACTATGAGTAAAGTGAGTAAAGTGAGTGACTGAGCAAATTAATTCTTAAGTAGAATTTACCTAGGACTATAGTCTCTTTGTCTTGTGGATCAACTTCATATGCACTCATCTTCCAGTTTTTCGGAAAGCAGTCTTTATGACATAGAAAAGGAGAGTTTTGGTTAGTTATAATAAATATAAATGGCTGAAATACAGATTGAGATTCCAGACTTACTACAGGTCTCTTATGGACACAACAGGGAAGATTCAAGGTGGGGCAGGACATCTCAGGTGATTGTGGTGGTGCAACCCCCACCTTGGCCACTTGGTACCCGGTGCAATTCTCCATCCCTGGGCTGCATACCAACCTAAGGAATGTCAGGCATGAATTGTGGAAAATTGAAGACCAGAGCATGAAGGCACTCCCTTAACACACCTGGTTCTTGCTTCCCCTATCACTTGGGGATATCACTCCCTGACAGCCCAGTACATATGTACCTGGTTCATGGCCCAACAGGAGCTGGTACCAGAACTTGCAGATCTAACAAGTTTTGGGCTTGCACATTCCATCATCCAAGTTGGGCCAGAGTGGAAAATTACCTGACAAAAGTCAATTATCTCGGACCCTATAAGTAGCGATTCTAGTGAAGACCCTTTGAGCTCTTCTGGATCACAGCGGGCTGTGGCCAGGACCTCCCCTGAGTCGGGATGCTGTCTCAGGCAAACTTCACGAAGACTAAGGACCAGGGCAAGACAATCCTTCTCGAGCCTCAGTTACCGCCCATTGAGGAATGCTGATGCATTGTGAGTATTTACCCTAACTCAGAAGGGAAATTTTAACTATAGGCTAGCCTTTCTTTCATCCACCTCTCCATTTATATGTTTGTATGCATTAGCTTTATGGATGTGATTGTTCTTCCATTTTCCGTGCACGTGTAGGAGTTAGCAGGGGTACCTGCCAACTCAATAAACTCGTGCGATATTAAGAGACTTTTGATCTCAGCAGTTATAAACTGCGGTGTGTGTGTGTTTGTGTAAGTGTGTGTGTGTGCGTGCTCATATGCTTTGTTTATGTGTATATACGTTAATGTGAGATCTGTGCTTTGTTCTCATATGTGTACGTATTGGTTTAGGATACCTTATAGTAAGTTAGTGTGAATCTTGTCATCTTCAAATCTGTAATCAAGTCGCTGTTCATTTATTTAGTTAAATCACTTTGTAAATCTTTAACTCAGTTAATGATTAAACGCTGCTAAAACTCAACCTCTTAATCTGCCACAAATCACAAATAAAACTGAACTGCTGCTAAATCATAACTGTGTCTGATACTTCCATCCCGTGACAGTGATGACACAGGAAAAAAACCTCCTTAACAGCTCTCAGGAAAACAAGAGTTTAATCTTCCTGATTGTTTATTGTTATTTTTGAAATATTGTGTTTCCTGTGTGTCTCCTGGGAGATGAAGTATTTCTTCAGTGCATAGGTCTTGCATTCTCTTATTGTCTGTACTACTACCCTAATGCTTCTGAGTCGCTCCTTATGTCCATAGGGCCATTTAATATCACTGTGACTCAGATCAGAGGAGAGACCCAAACACCACATTGTGCAGGTCATCTAGAACAGAAAGAATCTACTCCTGTAGCCCTCCAAAAGAAACACAGCTGGTCAGAAATCTGTGGAGACTGGAGTTAATTTAATCTGCAATAAAACCACCCCTGATTTTCAGATTCTAATCCCACATTAAAAGTCTGTCATGTAAAGGCCATTTCAACTCTGCATGGGATGAAGTCTAAGGTCTATGAGCTTTTCTTCTCAAGGGACAGAAATGGAGGATTTGCAAAATGTTCAGAAATCCAGATGAGATAAGGCTGTATCAAAATATCTACTTTTTTCCAAACTACACTTTAAGAATAACAGATGAAAATATTCTCATACCAAAAATCCAGTCTTCCTTGAATTAAACAGTTTATGAAGAAACAAAAGCTGGCTGCCATAACTATAGCTCTGTGTTTCCAGTTTTGGTCAGATTAAATAGTGAAATGATGTTTGAAATATTTTATTTTTTTGGGAGAGATTATCTAGCCTTTTAAAATGTTTGGCTTCAATTCACAAAGAATTTTAGAAGAAGGTAATATCTTGATTTGATCTGAAATATGTTGTACGTTCATACATGAAAGCATAAAAATGATTTCATTGATGTAAAGGGACAGTAAGTGCACTGTAATAGATAAATCGTATTCATTCTGAACCTAGACTTAATTTTATCAAACAAATCTTGAAGGAAAAGATATTCCACAAAGATATCTATTACAGCTAAGATTTCAAAAACATGCTTGTTAAAACCATTTATATTCACAGTAATGTCAAGCTGTGTATGAGAATACATTAACAAAAGGCAAAGTGACAGACTCTAATTAGTCTGCTTTTAAAAAGTGAATGTAAATATTACATAGAGGGTTTTTATGAACACATAGGGGAAATTACACTGATAAGCCAACAGTGGTTTGCCAGGACATTGAGGCAGTCTGTCCTGCAGCACCAGCAAACTTTCTCACACTGATAAGGGGGGTTATACAGCAATCTCATTACTTACTCATTGAACCGCAGTGCCCTGTTTGTCCTTGGAGGATCATTACAGATGTTTGTAATTTAGAAGAACATTCCTAAACCCATTAATCCAGGCTCCACTTCCAAAGCATTATTTGATCAATGGCATTAAGTGGTTGTTTTCCTTGTTTCAATCTCCAATCTGAAAAAAAACCCTAAAAGAAACAAACAAGCACACAAAAAAAAAGCTCAGAACATTTCAAAGACAGTTTATTTTTCATGTCTTACGCAAGGAAATACTGTCTCCTTTTCCATTTTGGCACATTCAGGTCTTTTTAACATTATTTTTTTATCTCGCATGTATTAACTAGATATATCTTAAAACACGGTGTAGCTATTCTGTGTAAGAGATATTGATCAGTGTTTGAAAGCCTGAAAAAAATAATTTCTAAAGAGTGACTGTAAATAAGGTAGGTAACATTTATGTTATTTTGATATGTTAGCTAAAGTGTTAACTAAGCTGAACTCACTCTTCTGCACCAACGGCTGGTATCTTACAGTTAGGCAGATACCTCTGCTGAAGTAGGGAGTACACCTCACAGCAGAATGCACACTTAGCAGTTAGCATAATTATTGTCAAATTCCTCCTAAGAAATGTAATTTTGGTTTCTGAGACATCATAAAAATGGAATTGATATTAACATAATCATAGGTTTTAAAGCTCAGCATCTCAATGTATTAATATGATATTATAGGTAATATCTGAAGTCACAATAGAATATTTCTTACAACATATTCTTTCTCACATTTACACAAAACCATAGGATGGAAAGATTATGTTGTGACATATCATTATTTCTTTTTTTTTCAGGTCTATTTTTGTTTACCTTGCAAAAAAGAATCAAGGAGAATTAAAGCAACCATTGGATTATTCTGCATGCTCTAATATGGCTGCCTTTTTTTTCAAGGAAATTTGTGAACAGGAACAGAGTGTCTGTTATTCAGAGAAGAATATTTTAATAGAACGGCCAGAATTTAATAACAATTTTAAAGCCCTTCTTTACTGCATTACGAGATTTATGGTTCAAGGTTAAAACTACCACTCCCATAAGCTAAGTACATCACCTCCTTGTTTCATAAATGTAGTACTACAATATAAAATAGAGCATACAGAAGAACATGATCTAGCACTATTTAAAGATATACACTGGTCTAAGACAAGAAGGTTTCATGCATACGGGAAAGTTTTTTTCTTTAAGTTTCTACTAGATATGTGAAAACCTGTTATATATTCTTCCTGTGGAAAACCTGCAGTATACTTTCACATAGCAACATCCCTGAACTGACTCCTCTGTGGTTGCTGCAGAACCCTCCAACATAGCACAGGGGTCAGTTCTTGGAGCACAATCTCCTTCTGTTCTATACCTGCAGGATGGAAGCTTTTCATTGCAAATTTAAACCTTCGATTACATTTCAGTAGCAGCCTGCCTCTTAATGGTTATAAATTTATGAGCTCCTGTTAATTTTTAAACAGGGAAACAGCAAGAGTAGCAGCACATATTGCTTCAAACTCATGTTTTAACATCAGTTGCTTCATAAAAGGAGATCAGAAAGGTTATGGAGCCAATACTTGCATAGTCAGCGTTCATTAAATGACTGGCCTTGGCTTCTCCAAAGCTTGTACAGCCTGGCATGCATATGTCGCAAGGCTCGGCTGAACACTGGGGAGAAAGAAAAAGAAATCAGGGACTTTTTATCCAGCTTATGCTGAAACAAAAATTGCCTCCTCAGCACTCCATGAATGAGTGGCTTTCCCTGAAGCTTCTTAGTTTGACATAGACATTAGACCATGCAGCATGATTGAACTCAGGTGAAGAAAATAAATAACAGGAAGTTTAGTAATGCTGCAGAGCAAAGTTGCTATCTTGTTGCTCCAGGAACATTAGTAAGTGGAAACATGCCACCAAGAATTCATAGTATTTCCTATTTCCCTGTATATTTGAGAGAGGTGGGAATAAGTCATTATCTCAATTTCTGTATTTCCTGAAATGCTGTTGCCTGTACTCATTGGGAATTTCATTTTGCCAAACTTGCCTTGACAACTTCATGTCTTTATTAACAACCTCACCTTTTAACTGCAGTTCCAGGAGTGTGGTCTGTGTTGAGCTATGCAAGGGTTTTTAACTCTGCTGCTTGAAGAACAGATTCAGCTGCATCTCAAGACCTGAATACCGAATTCTGAACACAGACTTGACTTTTTTTTCTACAGGAACAAGAGCTCGGGCACATAATTTCTATAGCTTGATGCAAATTACACCTATCCAAGCAATGAAAAAAATAAGTGCATCTGCTGGTTCTTGCGTTCTATGTAGCTGTCTTATTGACATTATTTAGTTAGAATTCACTATTTTACTAATATATATGTCTGTGAAGCCTGAATGCTCTATGAAAACTGGTGGTCTGCTGTGCTGCGATCCTCATAAACAGACAAAATGTAATCTTCAATTTCAAAATGAACTTCCTTGCTTGTTCAACAATTATTTCATTACATTCTTATCAGACTATCTGAAATATTTTTTTTTTGTTGAAGGGAACTGTGAAACAGACTGTCACCTGAACTGCTGCAGATGCTTAGTGACACTGGCCTTTTTTTGACATACCTGTAATATTCCGACGAAGGGCAATATATTTTAAGCTTTTATCAACAATTCTGCAGAACTTTCTAGAGCAGATTGAAACTCAAATATGTTTCAATTTCCTTATTAATTCAGGAGCACCCCATCTATGTAGAGACAGGCAGTCCCTGAATGACTAACATTGAGACTGCCTGCTCTTGAAAGGAAGATGTGAGTCAGTCGGCATCTTGCAGCACTTAACTCTACTTTTTATAGTTCAATTGTCATGATGCAAATGTTTGACAATAAACTAAAACTTTAGTGTAAAAATTTTCAGTGTAGGACACTAAGCTTAAGTGTCTAAAGCTTGACTTGTTTTTGTATGGTGGAACAGTATATAGATAATTTATATCTATACCTCATGATATCTTGTAGGTATCATATAGATATGTATGAAAGACATGTAGAAGCACAAAAAAATAAATCCAGATGCTCAACTTCTGGTAAATAAGCTTAAAACTTTGGCCAAAGATTTTCTTAAAAGGAGGGTTAATGAACTCTTGCATTTAACTGGTTTCACCTTCCACAGCTTTAGACTGTGTCCTTCGTCATATTTCCAGAGAGTTTATGATTAATTGACCTCTCAAAACATTAAACTATTCTGCCTGGTATTGTTAGTGTGATTGTAAATCAGCTCAATACTCTTCCTAATATTTTCAAATGGTCTTAAAGATAGTGTGGCTCGAAGGACAGCACTCTTCAGGATCAAAATATATTTCTTAAAGGATGGTTCCAGCAGTTTTGTGTTTAAAAAACCGATAAGCTGAGTGTTGTAAGATCCTTTCCCTTAGCAACCTGGTAGATAAATCTTCACAAATGAATTCTTTGGTTAGGCTAGAGATATTAGCCGAAGTTCAGCCATACAACTCACGCTGAGTGAACTCACCTTACTTTCCTCATAAGCAGCTGAAAGCATGACTGCCCAACTGGAGCGTGAGCAGACACAAAAAAAAGGCAAGCCTGAAGTGTACATAAAGCTGTTTATCAAATACAGTGTTTTTACAGTTCAGCTTAATTTCTTAAGGGAAAGACTCTTTTGTATATCTACCACTTACACTGCTTTTTTTGTGTTATATCTACCCATTTAATAGAAGTTCAGATATCTAGCAGACTTATTACCAGGAGCTTGTGGGCACTTGAGACGCATACAAATCCCTGTTTTGATTCAGCATGGAACAAACTGACAGAAAGGAAACAGCACTGCAATGTGCATGCCTTTTTACTGGATGTTAACTTGATTTTTCACATTGTCATTGCTTCTGGACCTCACCATGTGCATTTTCCTGATAAGCTTGCTCCCTCCTTTCAGAAGTCCATACTGCTGACCTTGCATTCATTTGGCACAGAAAGACCGGTGCTGGCTGCAGCAGATTAATATGAGCTCTGATCATGTTGGTTTTGATTAAGGTGCTGAGGTTAGAGAAATGTAATTTGTACCCCACAAGGTACCATAGTATGAACAGTGACAGCAATTAATCCTTTGCCTACTGATGGCAATGATAAAATACCTGCTGCTGCTTCTAATAACTTAATTCATGTTCCAAAAAGGAAAATTTACCTGTCCCATGAAAGAAAAAATTACACTTTACATCTCTCCGAAAGTTTTTAGTCAATGGTTGTTCTTAGAAAGCCAGTCTATTGTTTTAAATTGTACTTCTGAGTGGAATAAGGCTTTAAATCTTTACTTTGATTTTACGTTGTATTTTTATAGGTATTATACTATACAGAATATTAACTTTGGCAAAAATCTGCATGAATAATCAGGCTCCAAGGGTAGTGGTTAAGGTGTTGTACTCTTCCTGGGAACCAGTAAAAAGTAGAGTATCTGAGGGACATCTTCATTAATGACCTGGAGGAGGAGACAGAGTCATCTATCCCATTATGTCTACAGGTGACAGCAAACCTGGCTGCCAGTGGATGTCCTGGAGAGCAGGGCTGCCACCCAGAGAGGCTGGAGGAATGGACCAGCAGGAGCCATACCATAGTCAACAAAGATAAATGAAAAATCCTACCCTGGGAAAGAAGAACCTCTGAAGGGAGAAGGTGTTCAGTTTGGGGACTTTCAGTTCAGGAAAGACCTAAATAAACTGGGTCAAAGGAGGCTCCTACACTGCTCAGGGCTGGAGACCCTGCCCTGCAAGGACAGGCTGTGGGAACAGAACTGGTTCATCCAAGGAAAGGGACACAACAGCAGCCCCTAGTGCCTGCAGGAAGGCAGAGGGGCTGAGGAGACAGAGTCAGGCCCTTCACAGCAGTGCATGGCAGTGCGACACTAAATAATGAGAGGTTTGGAGTGGATACAAGGAGAGACTTTCTCTCCATGAGGATGCTGGGTACTGGGGTAGGTAGCTCAGGGAAGCTGTGCAGTCTTCAGCCTCAGAGCTTTTCAAGGTGTGACTGGAAAAAGTCCTGAGCATCTCCATTTAATCTGCAAGCTGACCCTGCTTTGAGAAGGAGGTCAAACAGGAGACCTCTTGTGGTCCCTTCCAACATGAATTCTGTAATTTTCTAATACTGTCCTGTGGTTCTGTAATAATGAAGGTTCTTCCACATAAAACATAAATACTGTCTCAGTACCTTGCGCCGTTTGTGAAGGTTTCTTTGCTCATAAGGAGAGAGAGATGTGATAGCAAGATGCATTGTGTGGAAGACCGTTAAAGGCTGTTGGATAGTCTTTGTTCCATTTAGGGAGGGGTGGGAGGGTGCTTCTTGTACAGGTCCCCTTTTTTATTTTCTGACTGCTCTGTTTTTGCCCACTGTACGTTTTCTATGATAAAAAAATGACGTCTTGTAGGTTACAAAGTCATCAGTAACCCTTGTAAATAGATCATACATCTCCAGCTAAACAACCTTGTTATCCATCTACTACACTGCCTATAACTTTAAATAGCTTAGTATTAGAGCTAAATATACTTTCTTTATGGCCTTGAATTAATAGGCTAGATTCAGATAGTCCCCATCGCATGAGCGGGCATTGACGTATGGTTGACATCAGTGCCAAAAGTGATAAATTCAGCATTGAAATTGCAGAGTTAGAACCTTTGACTGGCTGATGCTGCAAAATCTTCTGTCCCAAAAGCATCATATCCCAGTTTAGTATTACAAAGTCATTACACAGACTGATGAATTAAAACCATTTTGAAACCCTTTCTTGATGTTTTATAATTGAGTTGAGCTGAGACAGATTTCTATCAAGAATTTAAACAAAAATTAAATATTAGCAACTCAAATATGAAGGTATGCATGGATTTGATTGTTGTCCTTAACAGAATGAAAATTATGCAATATAAAACCTATGCCAGTTTGTTGCTACACATTCCTGTTTGTTTTGGGTTTTTTTTCTTTTTTTTCCCCTGTTTCCATTAACTTTTTTAAGTTCTTAAAAAAGGCTTGATTAACAGTAGGATATAATTTTTGCCTTAACCATCCACAGCCGCTTCTTTTCTTCAATACTAGACTGCCTTGCCATTAATTATAATGTAAATCTATTATGGTGATTTAAGTTAGCCCGTTTTACTTTCCTTTTATATCTTATGAATGGTGTACACCAACTCAGATTCCACACTGGAAAATATTGTATGAAAATAATAAAAACTGGATTAGGCTTTCTTCAGTGGACAGTTTACAGTATTAGATTTTGCTGGTTAGATCATCTTCTTACAAATATCAACCTGAATGAATACAGGTAAGCAGAAAGGGAATACAACAGTACAGTTGGAACTCGTTTTTGCATGATAGCACATTTGACATAAACTGGAAAAGACTTTAGAAGTTAAAAAAATGGTGACCCTTTTGTAGCCTGACAGAACTCAGACTCAATGAATGCATACCGTTGTAATGAATAAATACAGTCCAGTAAGACTACTCTCTGTTAAACTACCAATTTTGTCAGGAATCCAATACATTCACTTTGACTGATTAACCTAGAAACAAGAACTATAAATCCAAACATCAGTCTTCTTATCTCCTTGAAGGAAAGGGCATGCACAGCTGACCATGACAGCTTGTGCAACAGTACCAAAAGTGAACCAAGTTATTTCAGAGATTAGCCATCTTAAAAACATTCATTCCAGAGTACACTTCTCAAAACATCACAGACTGGTTTTTGTGAAGGACTTTTACAGAGAGTCAGCTACCCACTTTATTGCTCATTGCATTGTCACTCTAACCTTGGTAACACTTTATCATTTACAGTGTCCTGGTTTTTATTTGTATACTTTAAGTGCTTATACTGAAAATGTCTGAAAAAACAGTTTTGTTTAGTGCAAAACTCTGTGCACTGTCAAAGTGAAAAATCCTTGGAAGTGTTTCAGAAATCTGAATGCAGATTTTTGGATACAAGTGTTTACTTGTAGTCTGGAGCCAGCAAGATAGGCTCTACAAGAACAACTCAATGAAAAAAATAACAAAAAAATTAAATAGACATGTGTATCTTTATTCTGTGCTGTGGATGACAGAACAATACACGCAGATGTCATATGTGAGTTTTGAGTATTTGGACAACAATAATTTGCATTCCAGTACTTAATGTTTATGGAAATTTGCTGCAGACCTTGTCACTTTCTTTGTCTTTCATTGATGGTTTATTTAAAAAAAAAATACTTCTCACATGTAATAAGTAATTCCAGTATCTTAAAATACTTTGAAAGCAGTGGTCAATAACTACACTTCTGGATCCAGATTCTTGTAATGGTTATTCTTTCTTTAGTTATTACTGTATAGATTTTATTAGAGCTTCTTAGAAAAGCCTAATTCCTATGACCCTGGAAAAAAGAAAATTGTGCAAATGGAAGGCTACAAAGAAGTGATCCTACAATGATTTTATGCATCATTCATAAATTAGTTTGCACACAATTCAGGAAATGACTTAAGCTCACTTTGTACTGGGTTATGTATTTATTGTATTCTAAGGTCATTATTTTTCATTTTTATTCAGTGGGTGCAGGTTTTTTTAGTTGTTTGTAGTCACTTGCACGACTAGAGTATTAAATAGAAATATAGACATATAGAAATATGGGGTTGTTTATATGCATGAGTGACAATGCCTGAATCCAGCTGGAAATCTTCCAGATGAACAAATACAATTTTCAGAATGTGTCAAAGTTAGCTGCATTGGTTCCTATCCTAGTTCCTATACCATTTCAGGTCTCTTACCCTTAACTCTCAAAACCTCATTGTACTGGTTCTTCTCTTTCATAAGCTGATCGTGGAGTGAAATACCAAAGTTACTCACTGCGACCTCTACAGGCTTGCTCCTACTTTGTGCTCTTGCTTTTTAACTGACCCTTCCAGGCCAGAGCTTGCAACACAAATTTCATCTTCATTGCTCTTGAGTTTGAGTGTGTCTATGAAACTGCTGACTGATTATTAGGAACATGGGTATCTTGGATGGATTCAAATGCAGCCAGAGGAAAGAAAGCATGGGATGTTCATATATTCAGGTACCAGACACTTCAAAAAAGCTAAAGGCAAGAATTTTCTTTTTCCAGATCGGTATTAACAAGTAATATCAATGTTAATACAGATCAGTATTAACAAGTAATATCAATGGATTTACCCGATCACTTCTAGGAGTCTGTTCCACTCTTCCCCATCCCATATATTTCCCCACGTACGATAAAGTGCACTGATGCTGGCCATGGTTATGTTAGATTTCAGCAAGAGCAATAGTCCTACTATTTTTGCTCTATGTTGTGTTCTATGTAGTATTTGAGAAAAAGACAGAAAGGTTTCCCCATGGGAGGGTGTGAACTGGAAAGTTTGTCTGTTGATTTTGAGTTGCCAGGTACAACAGCAATTACAAGAGCCATTGTGATACTACATCATATAAAGGAGAGGTCAAGATAATTTTGGCAGTCAGTCGCAGAACTGAAGCATACTGTTTCTCTGTATGAGACTTGCACATAGCTCTTCAGAGGATTCATTAAATCCCATCATGAAGGGCAAATGCTGGGGAGTGCTAATTAGAGCTATGACGTTTTTGTTTAGTCAGACCTAGCCGTTGTTCTATTGTGTATTCAAAAAAAGTAGAAAAGTCTTAGAGAGCTAACTGCTAACAACAGACTTTTAACATTATAAACAGACAGATGACACACTTTCAATATAACAATGAAAGAGCCCAAAATGCAGGACAGTAGCCTATTGGCCCTGTTTTAATTATAGTTCATACGTGATAATCACAGCAACATCCTTTCCTTTACTTAAAAACAAACAAACAAACAAACAACCCCCCCCACATGTTTATATACAGTTACAGGGGACATTAGCCTGTTCATCAAATATAAAGAACGTTAATTAGGGAACTTTGCAATCATGCTTCTGAATGTTTTTCAATATCTAACGTATTTTCCGTGGGAGCTTTAAATTCTGCAGCTTGTTAGTTTTCCTGTCTAACCTTCTCCTTTTGCTTCGAGCCCCTGTTCTCCCAAATCCTGTCCTTTTGGAGTCTAAAGACTTCCAGTCATGGAAAACATAGCCTCTTGCATAATTTTGGGGTTTTTTTTCTTTCTAGAAGTAGGTCAATCTTTTACACAAGTTTCTCAAGGGTAACCCAATTGCAGAGTAAAGAGAAAATAACAACATTAAAATTGCACAGCAAGCCTCAGATCCCCTTTACTCAGGATGACTCTGCAGCTCTCAGGACAAAGAGCAGGATGTGAATGTTGTTAAAAACCTGCTGTGTGTCCCTGTGGCTCTCGGAAAGGAGCAAGGAGCAATATCCAGGGACTGGATTAGTACAGCAAGACTGGATCGTTTGCTTAGCAATTATGGCTGATTATACTCCTTAGTGTGACAAAAGCCAAGAGAAAGAAGCCACATAAGGAGACTCCCCAGTTTAGGTGCTGTTAAGTCATTCACCGTTGTGGAGTTAGTACAGATACAATAGGAGCAGAAAGGTTTATTGCTCGAAAAAATAATGTGTCAAACAAAGTTGTTATTTTCATCTTAATATGATTTCAGCGACACAACCAGGCATTTCCATCATAATTAGAAATCTCTTTTTGGAAAGAAGAAAGGTCAGAGACACCAAAGAAAACTACATTACCAATGTCTCTTCCTGTATCTTTTCCCATGTATATAAAGAAAATTATTTATTGTAGTATTTGGCAATTAGGCTTGGAGGAAAAAATAGAAAAACACTTTTTATTTGCAGTGTTAGAAATCATACTCTTAAAATCACACATGTTGATTTATCAATAACACATGATTGTAAGAAAATTTTAAATTTTAATTTTATTTTTTTATCAGGTACTATTGTCTGCACTTTTCTGATTATGTTAGTCCTGTGTTTGTAGAGGATGGTAACATTTTTTTAAAAAAAAATTATTAACTTTTATTACCAAAATATGCTGGATGATGAACCTTCTTGATATTGTAATAATACTTATGCCTTTAAAATACATAAGAAAATTGAAAAATTAAATTTATACCTGAAATGGAAATTCCTCACCTCATCTACCATTCTCATAATTTTAGTTTTGAATCTGGGAGAAAAAAATGAAGGACCACTTGGGCCTGCAAAAAAGTCCAAAACGAAACTGAAAGAACATTTTAGAAACCATCCAGTAACAGCATTGCATTACTACCTCTCCACATTCTTACAGTCCTGGGTCAAGACTGTCTTGGTATGGAAAGGAATTCTGGCTTCTCAAACAGCTTGATTTTTTGGATTGTGGTATGGTTCCTTCCCTAGCTCTGAAATATTTCTGTCACTAGTGACCTGGTGCTGATGGCATTCCCTGGCCACACACGGTACCAGGCCTGCCTCAGAAAGAAATTAGTATGGGTGATACCTAAGTTTCTTAATCTGTCATTGCCTTTGGTCTCTGACAAGTATATCCTACCATCATCACTGTAATTTCTGTATGGGTATCTTTACTTCTGCAAGTGTTTTTAACTTGGAACATCAGTGCCACCTCCCCAGAGAGCAAGGAGGTTCACATACTTCCTACTTGAACAGCTTCTCAAGGTTTTAGCAAGAGAGCTTTGAATGATCCCGACGTAATCTAAGTAAAGGATCATGAAAACTTAAGTGAGTAACAACCTTCCGTCAGTAGCCCAAGCAAAGGTCACATTTAAGACCAGAAACAAATGCAAGTGTTGTCTGTCAAACAAACCCAATCATTATGAATATGGGACTGGATGACAGTTTAAGATAAGCATAACAGGACATGGAAATGCAGTGTCTAAATGCTCTGTTATTTTTCCCAAAAAATACATGCTAATGTGACCATCATATCCTTTGAGGATACAGATTTGGTTTGATAATAAAACACAGTAGGCTGAAGCAGGTTTTGAACACATGCAAATTTAATCAACAAGCTTTTGCGAGTATGACTTGTGTAGAAGACCCTCTGTCTGTCCTGTTTTCCTACATCTTTGGTTGTTCTCTCAACCATTCAGTTCAGATTTCACAGCAACACTAGACCAGGGGAGGTGAGTTGGGGATGAACCTCTCTGTTGTACATAGAGATAATTTCATTTACATCTGTTATTTTTAGATTAGAAGTTTACAGACCAGGTCTGCATGCTGTTGCTGTAGATTATATATTTTTCTTTCCTTCTTCTCAAAACACAAAGTGTTGTGCCAAAACACTTTGAGATTAAAAAAATAATCCTCATCATTCTCTAGAGAGATAAACAATCCACATAAACTGTGCTCATGAGATGCTGGAAAAAATAAAGTGGAACGTCATATTACCATTAACATATTTGTCTTATTTTACTATCGATAGTTACTAAGTTTGGGACAATATTTCCCCTATGTGTTTAAAATTGATGTTATATGTTTTCATAAAATAAATCTTTTTTTGTTAAAAGGCTATGAAAAACATTTCCATATCTCCTCAACTTTACTTAAAGACTTGCAATTATATAAACGTTTGGGCAACATTTTCTCCCCTACCACCACTCTGGAGCATTTGAAAACATTACTCTGAATGATGGGGCTTTTTTTCACTGCTGTTTGTGAACATTAAGATAAGTGCCATCTGTGAAATGAATCTCTTTTCTTTATCAGACTTGACCAGTTACAGGAAAATGCTAACAGAATTTATTGGTGTGAGGACTGGGAAATATAGCCTCAGAGAAACAGACACTTCAAAAACACTGAATGCTGGGACATCCAGAAAAGTTCTGTTTCTGCCTATAAAAATTTCCAAAAGTCACAGAGAGCCCTGCAGTCCCTCCTGTTGCTTTGACCAAACAAAAGCCTCTTAAACAAAAGTGTCAGAAATGTTCACTCTGAAGTTTTAAACATTTTGTTGCTCTTCTCTCCTTTCATTTCAGAAGAAAGCAAGAGAGTAGGGAGGGCTTCCCACCATTTTGAAATCAAAGAATTTGAGACACTCTGACATGATTTGCGCATTTAGGTATTATAGATAAAGATTTGTGTAAAACTATAATATTGAGGAAGCTTATTTTTGCTTGATAAAGGAATTTGGTTTTGAAACTTTCCTATTGTAAATGGAGTGATTTGCTGTTTATTCACAAATGAAATGAGAAGTCCAGAAAGGGGCAACAGGTAGTAAGTGACAGTTGAATAGTTTAATAGTCATCAAGAGTAAAGAAACACATAGGCAAAATGGTGAAACTGAGAAAAGGACTGGGAGAGGAAATAGATAATTCTTTACCTTTCTGTTGTTTGATAATCAGGAAAGAAAAATGGGATAAATCAGCAACACATTAGAACCATTAACTGTTTTTCAATACTCAGCTGTGATTGATTGGGAAAAGAGAAAGCATCTGATAGAAATTATTTCCAATACCTGTTCAGAACAGGTAAATAGCTAATAAAAACTAGTATTTCACAATATTTGTTACTACCTACCAGAAGACATGTCTGTGGATCGTGATAATAGAATGGGTAACTAGTGTCAGCTGTGATAAAAGTTAGTTTGAAGCTGACCTTTAATCACTAGAAGATGCCCTGAATAAACATATTTCCCTTGGAGACCAGCTTTCAGTCAGTTTTCGGTCAGACTTGGAGTATCTGCAGACTAGTGACCTAGAGATGAACTGCCTAGTATCTGTCCCTTGAGTGATTCAGATCCTCTGGAGCATAAGTTTTGATCAGAGTTACACACTAAATATTTGTATAGATTTCTGAATAAAGCAAAGAAATAATTATTTTTTCACAAAGCACAAAACATTTTAATATAAGAACAGATAAACCCGTTCTGCTTGAATTAATCTTGTCAGTTCTTACATTTAGATCATATCATTTAACAGAGACCGAAGGTCTGTGTTATTAAAGACGATGGCTCACATAATTAAGAAAATGGAAAATATCTGGAATAAAAACATTTTTAAAAAAAAGAAAAAAGAAAAAAACCACCAGCATCATTCCAGGACATAAAACTGTACAGCATAAAGATATCCAACTGTAATTTTTAACAGGAAAAAAAAAAGTGAAGATTAGGATGGAAAAATTTTGAGATGAAATATTTGTACTGTTGACAATTGTGGTGAGCATCAAAGAGAAACAGCCTGTCGGTATGTCTGTTAGGAAAATTCACTATTGACAAATGCAAGACATGTTTTCAGAATATTAGCCTCTGCAATACACATGTGAATTCTACTGCAATATTATCACAAAAGCCAGTAATTTCATTGGCAGAAATTACAAATAAATTCACATATTCTCATAAGATTGCATAAAGAAAGAATGAGGATCTCACCTGCAAAGATACTTAGATTGTTGTCTGAAGAAAAGAGCACAGTCGATAGAGAAGTGGGTTTCAGGCTTTTTCTGTTTCTGATGTATTGACTTTACATGGCAAGATTTTGGTAGCAGAGGGGTGGGAAGCGTGAGCACTGCAAGGATGGCCTTTG
Organism: Burhinus oedicnemus; assembly: GCA_008921705.1. Taxonomy (NCBI): domain Eukaryota; kingdom Metazoa; phylum Chordata; class Aves; order Charadriiformes; family Burhinidae; genus Burhinus; species Burhinus oedicnemus. The sequence goes on from VFFE01007491.1 coordinate 989,714, forward strand.
TGAGAGGAAACCAGGGGCTGCCCCATTTCAGACACAGCCAAAAGGGACCTGATGCCCAAAGCAGAGTCTATCAGCAGCACTGGTGACAGCTTTGTGAAAATGTATTTAAGGAAGGGTAAAAAATGCTGGACAGCATCTGTGAGGAATGAATGAGAAAAATGTGAGAGAAACAACCTTGCAGACACCAAGGTCAGTGAACAAGGAGAAGGAGGACACGGTTCAGGTGCCAGAGAGGAGATACCCCTGCAGCCCATGGTGAAGAACTGTGGTGAGGCAGGCTGTCCTCCTGCAGCCCATGGAGGTCCACATTGGAGCAGATATCCATCTGCAGCCCACGGAGGACTAGGAGGATGCCATGCAGGTGGATGTGTCTTGAAGGAAACTGCAGCCCATGGAAAGCCCATGCTGGAGCAGGCTCCTGATGAGACCTGCGGCCCATGGAGATGATCCCAAGCTGCAGCAGGTTTTCTGGCAGGACTTGTGCCCCCGTGGAGGGACCCACACTGGAACACTCCTTTCCTGAACGACTGCACCCTGTGGAAACGGCCCATGCTGGAGCAGTTCATGAAAAACTGCAGCCCATGGGAAGGACCCATGTTGGAGATGTTCACGGAGGACTGCCTCCCATGGGGGGAACCCCACGCTGGAGCCAGGGAAGAGTGTGAGGAGTCCTCCCCTTGAGGAGGAAGGAACAGCAGAGACAATATGTGATGAACTGACCACAACTCCCATTACCCATCCCCCTGCACTGCTCAGGGGGGAAGGAAGAGTTGGAAGATTAAGGGTTGAAGATGAACCTGGAAAGAAAGGGGGCTTGGAGGAAGGTGGTTTTAGGTTTTTCTTTGTTAACTGACAATAAATTAAATTAATGTTCCCCAGGTTAAGCCTATTTTGTCCATGATGGTAATCAGTGAGTGATCTCCCTGTCCTTATCTCAGCCCAGGATCTTTTTCATGTTAGTTTCTCCCCATGTCTTGCTGAGGAAAGAGAGGGAGAAAGTGGCTTAGTGGACACTTGGCAGCCAAGGTTAACCCACCACATATGCGCTAAACAGATATTAAATATTAATTTAGCTCTCCTGACAATAGGTATGTTTCAGGGTTTTTGGTTTGGGTTTTGGGGTTTTTTTTCAATTTGTTTCACTGAAACTCTTTTGTCTCAAAATGCTTAAAAAAAGAGTCTGTGAACTAGTTACTCTGAGTATATTTTTACCCCAAAAGATTAATTAGAGTCACATTTGATATCAATTAGTTATTAGTAAGTTAAGTGCATTTGTTGTATTTAGATGACAGATGACAAAATTCAGTGAAAGACATTTTTGACACTGAAATATGACAATGAATAACCAGAAGGAAAGGGAGACGTTATTGCTTATTGATGCAAGAACATTTTTTTTTACTGGTCAGTACACTATAGAAGATTACACCTATGTTAGTAGAGGTGTTTTTGCATATCCTAGAAACATAACAATATTCACTCTGATCATGAAGAATGACTGGTGAATAAGTAAGCAATATACTAACTGTTGGGATGAAAGATGGTCTCTATGATTCCCCTTCCAGTTCCACCTACAAGAATCTCTCATGAGTCTCTGTAGGATCAAAGTTCCAGCAACATGAACATCTGTAAGATCAGAGAGCTGAACAGCCATGTCAGAATGTGTTCCCAAAAGTATTCTTTGCTGCAGACACTGTGAGAGAACTTCTGCTATAAATGGGTTCTCTGACAGAGTCGTCTATGTAGGATTTTCCTCTGAGTGGTATGCACAAGGACTGAAAGCCTGACTACAGCTTTGTCAAGAGAGGAGTGAGTCAAGTGGATAAGGAAGAGACCTTTCTGATTTAGCCTTTATATAAATAGGTAAGGCATTGGAGGTTGTCTTTTTATTTCTTTATTTGTGTCATTTGAAAGCATTTGTAACTCTGTTCTATGTTTTGGATGTTGTGAATGTATTATCCTGTCTGCATTTTCCCTCAGACAAGACTCAGTATGATTGAAGATAATTGCAAAGCAGCAGCAAAACTATAAACTATACAGGGATGCCTATCAAGTGCAGTAGCTTACTAGCACATCCTCTCCTTAACTGCATGGACCAAGCATAGAGGTAAAATGAGGAATATCAGGAGAGGCAGAAACATCTACTTGTCACCAGTTGTGATCAAGAAAGCATTTCTGCTATGCGGAAAGATATTGACATGCATAGCTAGGCCCAGAGGGTGGCAGGGAGAATGGTCTGCCTTAGAGCAAATCTAAAGATTGAAAGCTGCTGCCAGAGAGTTGAAATGTGACTGAGGAAAAAATTTGAGCTTGAAGGTAATTGCTCCCTGTTCCCATGTAAGCTTGGCATTGTAATAATGAGATTAATAGGCTCTCAAGTCCGTGCTGCTGGTAGACCACAGTGTTGTAGCAGCAGCATTGAACCTATGCACTTTTATATGAAAAATTAAATCTGAGAGACAGATTTTCCCCAACTTCCCAGATCATTTGTGAGGGCAGCATGTTTATTAGGAAGACATTAACTTGAACTCTGATCTCTTGACACAGGCAGCATAATTTCAACACAACATCGTAAAAAAGTCTCCAAGTTTAGAGGCATGATGTACCTGAATCAGTCTGTGGTCATAATAACTAAATGACCTAGACTGACTAGGCAGCACAGGCTTTTTTTTCCCCCTCTGCTAAAGCTTTTTTTTCTTCTGGATTTGACAAAAATTGAGAGCAATAATTAGCTGAAATAGATTTCTCTTGAGCTTTGCTGCAAACTTTCGTGTATATAAAAGATATTTAAAGGTGTTGGTAAATAAGTAGTAAAGATACTGAAACTTAGATTCTTACAAAACTTCATTATAGAACCACAAAGTCACCCGAGTGTTGCGTTCAGTGTGTTAGGTACTGAAGCTGAGCTGCAGGTTGGAATCTGTATCTCAGCTCTCCATTTACTAATACAATCATGGAATTATAGAATGGTTTAGGTTGGAAGGGACCTTAAAGATCATCTAGTTCCAACTCCCCTGACATGGCCAGGAACACCTTCCACTAGATTGGGTTGCTCAAAGACCCACCCAGCCTGGCCTTGACCACCACACGTGAGGCATCCACAGCTTCCCTGGGCAACCTGTTCCAGTGCCTCACCACCCTCACAGTAAAGAATTTCTTCCTGATAGCTAATCTAAATCTCCCTTCTTTCAGTTTAAAACCATTACCCCTCGTCCTATCACTACACTCCCTGATAAAGAGTCCCTCCCCATCTTTCCTGTAGGCCTTCTTTAGGTATTGAAAGACTGCTGTAAGGTCTCTCTGAAGTCTTCTCTTCTCCAGGCTGAAAAACCCCAATTCTCTCAGCCTGTTCTGATAGCAGAAGTGCGTCAGCCCTCTCATCATCTTCATGGTCCTCCTCTGGACTTGCTCCAACAGGTCCATGTCCTTCTTATGTTGGGGGCCCCAGCACTGTACACAGTACTCCAGGTTGCCCTTGATGTCCCTGACCAGATTTAAGTCTGTCTGGGCTTTAGCTTTCCTAACCTGATCCCTAGCTGCTTGAACAATTTCTCTGTAGTTCTCCCATGCTACCTGTCTTTGCTTCCACTGTCTGTTTCCTTTTTCTGTTCAGGTTTCTCCAGGAGCTCCTTGTTCATTTATGCAGGCTTCTTGGTGTTTCTGCCAGACTGCCTCTTCATTGGGATGCATTACTCCTGAGCTTGGAGGAGATGATCCTTGAATATTAACCAGCTTTCTTTGACCCCTCTTCCCTCCAGCGTTTTATCTCATGGCACTCTGCCAAGCAGATCCCTGAAGAAGCCGAAGTCTGCTCTCCTGAAGCCCAGGGTAGCAAGCTTGATATGTGCCCTCCTTGCTGCCCTAAAGAACTTGAACTCCACCAAGCGGAGTCACTGGAGCCAAGGCTGCCCTTGAGCTTTGCATTCCCCAATAACCCCTCACTTGTTGGTGAGAACAAAGTCCAGTGTGGCACCTCTCCTCAGCTCTTCTATCACTTGGAGAAGGAATTTATCATCAACGCATTCCAGGAACCTCCTGGATTGTTTATGCCAACTGTGTTGTCCCTCCAACCTCCAAGAGGGTGGTTGAAGTTCTGCAGATGGACCAGAGTTTGTGAAAGTGAGGCTGCTCCTATTTGTCTATAGAGGGTCTCATCTGCTTGGTCTTCCTGGTTGAGTGGCCTGTAGCAGATCCCGACTGAAATGACACCTGTCCCTGCCCTCTCTTTAATCCTGACTCATAAACCCTCAATTGGCTCCTCATCCATCCCCAGGCAGACGTCCACACGCTCCAGCTCGTCATTGAAATAGAGGGCAATACCCCCTCCTCATCTCCCCTGCCTGTCCTTCCTGAAAGGCCTGCATCCTTCCATTCCAACACTCCAGTCATAGGAACCATCTCACCACAACTCCGTGATGCCAACAAGATCATAGCCCTGCAGAGGTGCGCATGTCTTTAACTCCTCTTGTTTATTCCCCATGCTATATGCGTTTGCATAGAGACATTTAAGTTGGGCCCCTGATGAAGTTGACTCACTGGCTGGAGTGGCTGAAATTCCTTTGTCCTGCACTCCAGGTGCTCTCCTGCTGGCCTTTGATCCTTCTCCATATTCTGAACATCTATTACTGGTATTGGCATCATACTGGTAGGAGTGGGATGGATTGCAGTTCCCCTCCCCTGGCAACTCTAGTTGAAAGCCCTGTTCACGAATTTGGCAAACCTATGACCAAAGATGCTCTTCCTCTTCTCTGACAGATGGAACCCATTAGCAGCCAATAGACCAGGTTTCTCAAAGTGAGTCCTGTGATGTAAGAAGCGCAACCCTTGGCTGTGGCACTGGTCCTGTAGCCATTTATTGATTTGCCAGATTCACCTGGCCCTATCAACCCCCTTCCCTTCAACCAGGAGGACAGATAAAAAACTACCGGTGCCCCAGAGTCTATATTAACACAGAGAATAGGAGTGCAAACCTATCTTGCAGTAAAGTAGGGTAAGATAGATATATTAAAGAGAAAAAAAAATATAAAAGAAGTCATTCAAGCATGAGATATGATGGAGCATAGCTCAGCCATATCATCGCTTTGCTTCTCTCTCAGGAAGATGGCAAGCAGAGAAACAAATCCAGACCAGATCAGCAACGCACAACAGTTCCACCACATACCGGGAGAATGTTATGCCTCAGGCGTATGCTGCCGATTTATTGGTCTTTTTATGCTGGATGAATGATATGGAGGATAAAAGAAATAAATTCACCTGAGAATCTGGCTCTGCAGTATTTAGGGGTTATATCCTAACACGGAGATTTTCGTAACTCTATTAACTTCACAAAGCTAATGGATGACATATGGCAAAAAAAGGAAGAAGATCATGCTGTGTCTCTTAGTTCTGGTGTGATATTCTTCATTTTGTCTTTTCAATGTTTTTTCATCTGTCCATAGAAACTGCAAGCATATATTAGGGTCTCTGTTAGGCAGCCTAAGTGCAAGTAAAGGCCCCAGCCTGTACATGTGTGGAAGGAAATATTACAGGTTTTTTGCTTGGCAATTCAATTTTTACCCCAGGTGTTTCAGTAAGAGAGATCATTCACTCTTACACAGGCAAAATGCCATATGAAGCAAGTCAGGAGGGATCTTTCTTGTATAATGCCCTCTGTTTCATTACATTTTGGCAAGTAAAGCATGTTTTATGGCTTTTATATTCTCTCCTGCACCATTGTACTGATTGAAGGAAAAAACTCTTCAGATAAGGAGCAATGAATGAAAAATAAAAAGCAAAGTGACACTAACTTTTGCACAGGAATACAAGGACCAGAAGAGTATGAGAGCAAAGATTGCTGCCTCACTCTTTAGCCCAGCCATCAACTCATTAGTGCCCATTAGTGCCCATACTCACTTGGCAATGCACTCAATTCAGGTATCACCTTCATATGAACTCATAAAGAGCTTTAATATTTGAAAGAAAGAAAAAAGAAGGTGAGTTTTTAGAAACAGTAAAAATTAATCATATATTCATAGAATGATAGAATGATGTGGGTTGGAAGGAACCTTAAAGATCACCTGGTTCCAACCCCCCTGACAGAGGCAAGGACACCTTCCACTAGACCTGGTTGCTCAAAGCCTCATCCAGCCTGGCCTTGAACACTTCCAGGGATGGGGCATCCGCAACTTCTCTGGGCAACCTGTTCCAGTGCCCCACTACTCTCACAGTAAAGAATTTCTTCCTAATATCTAATTTAAATCTACTCTCTTCCAGTTCGAAGCCATTACCCCTTGTCTTATCACTACATGCCCTTGTAAAAAGTCCTTCTCCAGCTTTCTTGCAAGGCCCCCTTCAGATACTGGAAGGCTGCTATAAGGTGTCCCCGGAGCCTTCTTTTCTGCCAGGCTGAACAACCCCAACTCTCTCAGCCTGTCTTCATAGCAGAGGTGCTCCAGCCCTCTCATCCTCTTCATGGCTCTCCTCTGGACTTGCTCCAAGAGGTCCATGTCCTTCTTATGTTGAGGGTCCATGAGCTGGACACAGTACTGCAGGTGGGGTCTCACCAGAGCGGAGTAGAGGGGCAGAACCCCATCCCTCAACCTGCTGGCCACACTGCTTTTGGTGCAGCCCAGCATGCAGTTGGTTTTCTGGGCTGCGAGTGCACATTGCCGGCTCATGTGCATAAGCTCATGAAGAGTTGTTGCACAAGTAAAATTTTAAGATGTAGTACAGGTTAGGTTTCATTAAGACATCTCTAAAGGTATACTGTGGAGGAAATTTTCTGGAAATGGGGGTGAAAGAAAATCTGGAGGGAAACCTACACTTCAGTTGTGTAACGAATAAAATGGCTCCATGATCATGTGAACAGCACAAGCTCTGCTGATTCTTTCTGGCACTAGTTACATATATCCGTAGCCCAGAGGTTAAATTTCCTCCCAGACCAAAATGGTTTTATGTTCCAATCCCATGATAATACAGTGATTTTTATGTGCTAGGGGATTTGACAATGCAGCCAAATCACAGTATTTAGGCAATCACAGATTTTCTGAAGATTTTTTTGTTGCTTGGAAGATAATGCAGGGCACTCTGGGTGTTAGTAGCTAGGAATTGCTTGTCATTAAGAAGCTGTATGAAAAGAACGAGACAACAGTTAATGAAAGTAACATTGAAAGCAAAAGCTGACAGGAGAAGGTAGCTATACCTCATAAAAATGAAAGTCTATCAGAATGAATTAAGAAATATGCGTCCAGCTAATGAAATTAAGATTTTTAGAAAGCAGGCTAAATAGTGTACAGTGTGCTTCAGTGAAACTATTTTAAAATCAGCTTAAACAATATATCTGTTTTGCCTGAACAAAACAGTCAAAATTCTCTGTGTCCCTGAGAACATTTTGACAACATCCATCAGCTACTTAAATATGAAAATCTTCAGTCACAAACTGGAATCAGTGCTTATTTCACCTTCTTCCACCACCCTCTTTCCACACAGAGTGTACGTGTGTTTGCTTTCCCCTGTTCATACCAGCAACACCTTGAAAATCCTCAGGAACTGGTGTTTTATGTTATTCTGCTCGTCAATGTTTCTCTAATACCACTCAGCAGCTTATGTTTGCAGTCAGGAAATGTCCTCTATCACAAGGAGCAGGAGCAGCGCTGACCACCCCTCTACAGCAGAGTGCTTCCAGCCACTGCAGTTTGACAAGATACAAGCAGATAAACGTAACCGATTATTTTTTCCTCCAAATCGGCCTTCCTCTAAACAGTGCTATGTTCCTATCTGGCAATAATCTCACAGGGTTTGTTTGCAATATGACTGGCTAGTTTGTACCATAAGTGTAATCAAAATTTTTGTACACATCACACAGTATGAAAGCCAGAATCCATCTGTCTGGATCAGAGGAAAAGTTCTCCTGGGAGCTTCAGCTTGTTGCCTAATGCAGGAGCTCCTTCTATTGGCAGATGAAATTGAGAAGAGTTACAAGTCAGGCTTAGAAAAAGTTACCGGGTAAAAGGGAAGTACAGATAATTTTTGATGCCAATGATGAGCATTCGATAAACTCTCTTTAGACACAACTATATACAACCTACTGCTAAGAACATAGGCTAAATAATGCACTAAAGTGAACTAAACCTTTGTAATAAAAGGAAGTAGCAAAGCTTGGACCTCACTGTTACAACATTTGTTTTAAATAAGTGATTCTCACTTCTCTGTTAATTTGTTGGCAAATCTTGTTCTTAGACCTTAGAATTGCAAAACTAGGTTTAAATTTGATATGAAAATAAAAGGGGCTACTGTAGTGGGTAATATTTTTTTCACTGGCAATATTTTGTTCACCTAGGTATCTTTTGAACTCATATAAAAATATTTTATCGTTAATAAAAGAAAACTAGCTTTGCTTGTTTTCTATGTCATCATTGCTCAGAGGATTTATTTTGTCAGGCCACTAAACTTCCCAGCGTAATCTCAAAGTAATTGCTGTTACTTATTTTAAGGTGTAACAGTTTACTAATTTTAAGGCAGGTTTTAAAGCACATTTAAGGGTCAATATCTTGCCAACCAATGCAGTGCCAGCAGCATCAGTTAGGGAGAAGCATGGAGGAGTGGATCGAAAACATAAACTATCTTGAAGTCTGAAATTGAAAACCAGTTTTTTTTCTAACTTACAGTAAAAGTTATCTCCTGATATTTTAACAGATTTCTACTGTGAATAAAATCCGTCTTACTATTTCAAAAAGTCTGGAAAGGTGAAAATCCATCTCCAAATTTCAACATATAAATGGTAAAGAGTAACCATGAATTTTTTAGAGATAAATTTTGAGAAGAACAGACAATACTGCAATACAACTGAGAAATATGAAAAGAGAAGCTGCAGCTGCTCTGTGCTGTAAGCTGGAGACATGGATCAATGTGTTGTTTTATTCCCAAGAAAAGTCAGAGAAAGAAAGATGTAGAATAGGCTAGAAATGTTTAGGTGTTGAAATGCATGAAGTCAACAAAGGAATAACTTCATAAAGCTTTTCAGAAAAAAAAAAAAAGAAAAAAAAAATCTTCGAGGCAAGTGTTAAATTTCTACCTAATGTTATACCTTTATTACACCTGAAAGAGAAAAGCAGAACCAAACCTATAAGAATGTAAACCAACCTTTATTCCACCCATAACCAGTGCTTAAAAAAACATTAGATCTGAAGCCAATTTACCTGTTCTGTCACTGTTTATTTTTTCCTGGTTTCTAACGTCAAGGTAGTTACATGATTTATGGCAGATGTGCTTATATGTCTTTGTAGCAATATATATCTATAATGTGTATTTTAAAATTGTATTAATTGTCTTTAATTTTGATGAAAACCATCTCTAAAATACGGAGATCAATACTGGATATCATTGCAAACTCAACACCATCAATCCAGTCTTCTTTTTATGCATTTTACATAAGTTCTGAATGTTACCTACAGTTGCACGTTCATTGGCATTGCTCTGTTCTCTGCTGGAACACAGTTAGTCTTATTTTCTGTCACTTTTCATAGATCATTAAGTTAGGAATGTAATGTACTCAAAACTATAGTTAACAAACTGTAAGATTTTATTATAGATGTTTGTCCACATCAGGTTAATAGAGTTCAGCTTAACTTAAAAGTCAAACAAAAAGGTCTGATATAATCATAGATGTCAAAGTGGTTTCAGTTAATAATTTGGAAGGATTATTTTAATGCTTCCACATGATGCCAGCATAGCACCCGCAAAACAGTCCTTCTTTTACATCTGTACTGTTCAGGAAACTCAAATCTGGGGTCACCTCTCCTCACCAGTACTAACAATTGAACAAGCTTTAATAAATCTAGAATCCTTTTACTGTCTTCCAAATAATATTAATTTCTCTACCTCCTGAAGACAAGGACCATGTCTGAGGTCTAAGGAAAGCTCATTTAAATGTTTTTCAAAGTCTCAAACCTACAAATAATTATCTATTTCATGGAAGATTTTTGCATGGTTTTGAGGAACTGTGTAGATACCAATTAACCCATGGGTTTACTCTGGCATGTGAAAAAAGAATGTAATAATAGAACTCACAGCTACTAGCAAAGGGATATAAAATTTTAAGCTTGTCACAAAATATGAGAACAAATGTGACAAGTCAAAGAATTACTTGTCTTGTACAGCTGCTGAGTGGGAATGGAGACCGAGTGCTAACACAAACAAATTATATCTTATAGCTCACAAATTGTCTGATATGTTAATGACCTGATAAATTAAATACTAAGTCAAAATACTATAAAATAAAATAGTATTATCCTGCCAAGACCTCGTTATAGACTGGGAAAGCAATTGTGCCATATTTATATTTGTTAAGAGAAACAATAACTTTAAAATCACAATGATTTTTTGATAAGCAGCGTCAATCAGTCCATATTAAATTGGTACACTTGAAACGTCCTCTAGAAAATCAAAATAAATTATGAAGAAGAGAAATTGTAGGTTAGGTTAGGGATTCAAATATTTATGGTGCAGAAATGTGATTATCTAACTGTAATTGTCATTCTGATCCCATTCAAATGCAGAGAAAGTCCTCACTCATATGAGGGATATGGGGGTGAAGTGTACTTAGAACAGTAAATACTGGCTTTGGACAGTACAGTACAGTCTGCACTGGTTTGTAATATTGGCTTTTAAATTCAGACTCAAGGTCACTCAACCAAGGGACTGTCTTTCACTTTTTATTCATGAACACTCTGGCAGTGACTTCAAGTGTACCGATTACGTTGAACATCTGTGTATAATCATATAATTTGGGATGCAGGCTTAGATCACCTAGTCTGCAGTGCACTTAACTTTCCCGGCTGCTGAGATGCAAAAGGAGGCACCAAATCCTACAATCTCTCCTCCAGGTAAGCCACACATTCTGCACCGAAGCCATGAGCAACCATTCTGGTTGGAGAGCACTGACAGAATGTGCTAGGATTTGACCTGAAATACTCATACACCGCTCCATCAAAAGCATACTGATCACCACATGGACTCTTGCTAAGAAACCTGTCTGGAGTGAGGAAGTCTGCTACTGAGATCTTCAAAACAGAGATGGTCAGTGCCTCCCGGCTCATACTCTGTTGTTTGTGGTTGGAAGCAAGGGCGTTACTGAAAGCACCAGAGGCTTTTCTTGATGTAGTTTCTGGAACTGTACAATCTCCACTGGTAATCTGGATGTAGACTACCTTCAGGGTCCATGACAATATTAAGAGGAAAGCTAAAATTCCTCCACGATGAGACCTGCTCTTTCAGCAGCTTGCCTTTACCCAATCCAAACCAGTTACAAACAGGTTTTCCTTTTCCATCCTAAGACAATCATCCCCTTCCTCCCTCTCCCAAAACAAGACACTTCCATTGCCTTGGAGACTCCAGGCTAACAAACCATTGGCATATGTTATACTCCATGTGGAAACAGGATTGTCCAGAAATTGTCCTTTGTTGACCACAGAATTGAGAACGGTACCCGTTCAAAATAGATCCTCTCCCCTGCACATTGCCCATTAGGAATTACATTTTATTTTGTAATACAACAGTCTCAGTGGGGAAACACACATTTAGATAGGATTTCAGCCACACCAAAATACCGTTTCAGACTAATACATATCCTCCATAGGAGAGTGAGTGAACTGTGAACCTAAGTGGTGAGGGACAGTTCATCTGCAAGTGGACACCCACCCTCAGTAAATGTAAGAAGTTTTCTTAATGTGAAACACAATACACGTGAAGACAATGCCTTTCTTAATTCCAAAGAAGTTAACAAGAGAGTTTCTGTCACTCTTTTATTTCAAAGAAGTCAAAATACTTTCATCCAGTAAGCTATTCCCTAAATTCAGGATATAATACAAAATAATCAAATTAATCAACCAGCAATCAAAAAACCTAAACCAACCAAAACAAAATACTAAAGACCACAAATAACCTTATAGACAAGAATCTGCAAGACCACAGTGACATAACTTTCTTTGCCATGTCTTCTTGCCAGGTGTTCTCCCCAGCAGATGTTCCACTCGCATTCTCTGTTCTGTCTCCAGATCATCATGGTCCTTTCATGTCAAAAGCAGATGTTTCAAGAGATCCTGGCTTGTCTTTCTTTAATCCTCTGGGCACCCAGCCCAAATGTGCCTGGAGGAAGAAATCTACATCGACAGCTGTCTCAGGGTTTGCTGGTGGCAACTCTTTCTCTGGCCAGGACCTCAGACAGAACAACAAGCTGTCTGTCCAGTTCTCTTACCTAAGATTTTGTTTCACTTCTTTAAGCTCTTTTTGAGTTTGGCAATGGGTTTCTCTTTCTAATCTAATAGTTTTTCACCAGAGATTTCCTGGGTTTGAGAGGAAACATAGAAATTAAAGATATTGCAAATTCCCTCTTAGAGGAGCCTGTAATATATTTACAGCAAAAAAGGAAGGCAAAAAGTATACTATTCTTTACTAGGTTTTTCATGTGCAGTTCATCATGAATTAGCCTTTTTTTGTGTCTTGTTCACAAAAATTAATCTTTACAAAGGAATCTTTCTCTTCTTTGATGTCCTTCCTAAGAGGACCACTTGACAAATCTTTGTCAACATGAAATCAGAGTAGTAAAAGACAACTGGCACTGGAAAAGAGACCAAGTAGCTGGATCTATGCCCTGACAAGCGTTTTTGTCAGACAACATGAACTGATCCAGGTTTACGTGGAGCTTACAATTTGCCTGTTTGTCCCTCCTTATCTTTCAAGTCACGATGAAGAACTGCAGTGTGGATCGTGCCTGGAGATAAACCTGAAAAACCTGTCCATGGATGGGGTGCCCACCTGCATGAACAACAGCCTGGGGAGTGGTGGCCCATCTTCATGGACCTGAAGCTAAAGAAAGTGGGAGTGTGAAAAAGGGGAGGAAAATTGCAATCACTGTATTGCTTGAATCCATTATAAATAAACATGTTTAAGAGCAGCGACAGCATTGCTTATCTTTACACTATGAAAATATACTCTGCCATTTTTTAGCTGTCATAAATGATCTACATGCTGGCAGACTGTACAGAAACGGTACACCAATATGAGAGCAGCAGCTGCAGGTATCAGCCAGAGATGTCTGTGGTAGAACAGATTCCTGAAAGAAGCCTTTCACTTGAAACTAAGAATTTTATTGTAATCAGCAATAGACTGAGAAAAGGAATTTAATTTTAACTTAATATACCTAACACATATTTTCTAGACGTGCTTAAAATCAGAAAGAGGAAAGAACAGAATTTTACTGAATAAATTTAAATATCAAATTATTTGATTACCTTTAAAAAATTAGCTGAGGAGCAAATAGTGATTATAGCAAACTTGCAAAATATAGTTGAATTAAATGATGAGAATAATACTGCAGTTAAAAAAATACTGCACAAAACCATTAACTATTCAAATCATGCTACTCTTTTTTTTTGTTTTGTTATTGCAAAGCTACACTTGGTGGGGGAGGGGTTGTACTGGACCATAGACCTGTTAAGCTGTAATAAAAAATTGCATCAGGAAAACCTAGAATGGGCTGTAATACTAAAACCTTGGTTAAAGGATGTACAAAGAAATAATATTTATCAGATAACTGTTCTTCACTAAGTTTGTGTATGATTTTTGCTACATTTGTACTTGCAAATGGAGAAGTACAAATTATCCGTATTTTAATTGAGCTTTTGTAATTTCAGCCTGCTCAGATTCCCCTCTTCCTGCCACCGTGAACACATATGCTTCCATTCTTGCAGTTCAGTCATGAAAAATCAATGTGGATTTTTAGGATTGCCAGTGTCGTTTGCAATGATTCATCCTTTTGAAGGTATGTTGTTATTATTCGCAAATAACCAAAACACAACTTCCTCACAGATTTTTTCTCACACAGTTTATTGCAGACTGAAGTTAAAACATTAGGTGATATGTTAGTGTCCTGGTTTGAGGTAAAGCAGGACCAGTTTTGTTCAGTAACTTTACTTGTTAGCTGGGCCTCTTCTAACTGCTGAAATTAACAGCATGTTGTGCAGGAAACCGTTCGTTCTCAGAGTGATAAGACCCATGTTTATGGCTGATGCCAAGGAACGGTATGCAGAGAGGCTCTGGCTTATACTTATTGCTATGGCAACCAAGGACAGCCAACTTTGCTACTTGCCCCGTTGGAGGGTCAGAAGCGGAAAAGCGTAGAGG
>VFFE01007491.1:1045028-1075301 GCA_008921705.1 Burhinus oedicnemus
AAAAAAAAAAAAAAAAAGGTTTGTACAAATTTTTGTTTATCCAGGTAGATAAATAGGGTAGAAAATCAGGAAGAACCTTATTTTTTCACAGCAAGTTCCATTAAGTACTAAATGAACAGAAAGTCAGCATTGGTAGAGCAATTCAAAAGATGTGAAATCAAAACCTAATGGCTCAATGGAAATACTGCAGTCAGCATCTCCTTAGTAACCCGTGCACTATAATCTTTTCCACAAATACCAGACTGCCCACAACTGCAGAGTAGCCAGCATGGGCTCCCTCCGAGAGTCACCATACACACACAACCAAAGAGCAGTTCTCTGCCACCGAAGGTATGAATGTCTTAGTATTGCAGGTAACACGCAGAATGCCCTTCTGCAAAATACTGATTATCAGATTCACTATATGGAGCTCTTACCCACTGCTGAAAAGACTCAATCTGAAGTTACTTCGTTGTGGAGCAGCTTCCCATCCTCATCATACCCTAAAACATAGTCAGTTTGCTTCAGGCCACCATGCATCAGTCTCCTTGCAGCAGACCCGTTTACATCTGCTGATCAGTCTCTGCACTGATGACCTTTGATTCCTGCGTTCTAACCGAAACTGTACTTGAAGGCTAAGAGATAACCAACTATTCTGGAGCATCTTAAACACTTAAACTGGAGAGATATAAAACATGATTTCTTTTACTCCTGCCCTTGCAAAGACAACCCTGACCTTGGATTGCCCTGCCTTTTGCTCAGCTGCTGCCATGGATATATCCTGAAAATGCGTACCAGTGAGGGCTTCTCAAGAGCAAAGCAAAGCAGGCATGTACCTGAGAAATGCAGCCATCTGGGACAGTTCTGCAAAAGTAGGACACTTTCAGGTTAATTCAGAGGCTTTCAGAGTTTAGCAGGCTACACTCATGAACTTTCTACGGCACATTCCACGTACAGACTCAGGTAACACCATGCACCTACTTAGTTGGAAGTGCTGTTGGGTCTACTTAAAAATAACTAGCTCCCGACCTGCTGAACTAAAAGAAAAAGCTTTGAAAAACAGTGGGACAATCTATACTTAAAAAACACTTGTGCTAGTGATCAGCCCACAGAAGACTTCTAGGAAATCACTCATGCATAAATTACAGAAAAGGCTGAAAGAAAAATTTTGAGAACAGCTTTGAAATTAGTAGACTTCAACAGAACAAAGAAAAATGTATGTAATCTAAAGTCTAACCATTTCCCCTATCATTAGCCATTCCACATTAAGATACATAAACATCTTTAGTTTCCTCCTCTACTTAATAAATTGTTTTTTTAAGGGATCACTGTTAACACATGACAGATGTCACTTCAGATTGCCTCAATTTACCAGGGAATTCAATTACCAGTACAAACCAGGGAGTGAACCCTTTCTGCCAGATATAATGAAGAGTCCTTGCACTTTGTAACTGTTCACTAAAGCCTCAATAAGATAAAAATCCTAATTTGTATCTGTATATTTGGCTTTGCTGTTTGGCCACTCCGTAACTCTACCTAAAAGAACAGTTGTAGGAAAAAACTTTTTTTTTTTTAAAGTTGATTTTGATGAAGCAGATCAAAAAGCTACTTACAGTCCCAAAATAACAAGAGCTTTCACTTGCAGAGGGACATTCCTTTTGGATCAATATCCTTTTTGTCTATAAAATTATAGAGTAGAATTATTCATAATGACAGGATAATAACTGTGCAGCCAATTTAACGAGAGCTATATTTACCATAGATATAGTGAAAAGAAACTAAGTACTTGGTAATATTAAAAAACACCCTGGTGGCCAGATGTGTGACAAAAAATATTATTGTAAAATACATATAGTAATTATAATATACCTATAGGCAAAAACTTGTATTAAAAAAAAGTTGTAACTTTTATAGAATATGTGCTGTTAATTATCTTAAATCTTTGAGAAATACTGTGATCTACTGCTTCACCAAAATAAACAGAGTTTCACTTAAATAATCATTCTGGCTGTAAAGGATACTATAACTTCATGGTTGAGATACTACATCAAAGTTATCTTTTCCAGGTGTTTTAATCAATATAATGGTAGCCTGAAATATGACCTTTGGGTTTTCCATTTTTATTCATATTGTTCTATGGGTACTTAGCTTAAACATAAGGAAACATATATCCAGATAAAACCAAAATTTTAAATGGAAACTTAGTAATAAAACTGCTATGTCTCGTGCCAATACTCATGTAAGTAAACGAACACTCTCAATCCTAAATCTCAATGTTTACTGGACCTGTTGGTTCTTAGTGCAGGTGAGATAATCAGTGACATCAAGACTAGAGGCAGCCTGGGCTGCAGTGATCATGCAGTGGTGGAGTTCACACTTCTGAGGGAGATGGGTCAGGCAAAGAATAAAGCCAGGACGCTGGATTTTAGGAAACCAAACTTCCAGTTATTCAAGGAGTTAGTCAATAGAACTCCCTGGGAAATTGCCTTCAGGGACAAGGGAGCAGAACAGAGCTGGCAGATCTTTAAGGACCCTTTCCTTAGAGCACAAGAGCTCTCCAACCCCAGATATAAGAAATGAGGAAAGGAAGGCAAAAGACCAGCATGGCTGAGTTGAGACATGCTGGTCAAAGTAAAGGGCAAGAAAGAGATGCACAGGCAGGGGAAGCAGGGACAGGCATCCTGGGAAGAGTACAGGAACACTGCCCAGTTGTGTAGGGATGGGGTCAGGAAGGCCAAGGTGCAGCTGGAGCTGAAGTTGGCGAGTGACACAAAGAATAGTAAGAAGGATTTCTACAGGTATGTCAGCCAGAAAAGGAAGGTCAAAGAAAGCGTACCCCATCTGATGAGCAAGACTGGCAAAGTGGTAACAACAGAGGAGGAGAAGGTGAGGTACTCAACAACTTTTTTGCCTCAGTCTTTACTGGCAATCTCACTTCCCACACCTCTTGAGTGGATGGACTGCAAGACAGGGACGGGGGGAACAAAGTCCCTCCTATTGTAAGAGAAGAGCAGGTTCAAAACCACCTGAGGAACCTGAACATGCAGAAACCTATGGGAGCTGCTGAGGTGCATCCCAGAGTCCTGAGGGAATTGGCTGATGTAGTTGTCAAGCCACTCTCCATGATAGTTGCAAAGTCATGGCAGTCAAGTGAAGTACCCAGTGACTGGAAAAAGGGAAACATTGCACCTATTTTTAAAAATGATAGAAAGAAGGACCCTGGAAACTACTGACCTGTCAGCCTCACCTCTGTGCCTGGGAAGATCATGGAACAGATCCGCCTAGAAGCTATGCTAAGGCACACGTAGGACAGGGATGTGATTCAAGACAGCCAGCATGGCTTCACCAAGGGCAAGTCTTGCTTGACCAACCTAGTGGCCTTCCATAATGGAGTGACTACATCAGTGGACAAGGGAAGGGTAGGGATGTCATCTATCTGGACTTCTATAAGGCCTTTGACATGGTCCCCCACAGCGTCCTTCACTCTAAATTGGAGAGATACGGATTTGAATCATAGAATTATGTAATAACAGGTTGGAAGGGACCTCAAGGATCATCTGGTCCAGCTATTGTGTGGGTAAGGAATTGGCTGGATAGTCACCTTGAGATCACTGAGTGGTCAACAGCTCGGTGTTTGGAAGGAGATTAATGACAAGTTGCGTCCCACAGGGGTCTGTATTGGGACAGGTAGTTTTCAATACCTTCATCAACGACATATGGGGATCGAGTGCACCCTCAGCAAATTCACAGATGACACCAAGCTGAGTGGTGAGGTTGACATCCCTGAGGGACAGGATGCCATCCAGAGGGACCTGGACAAGCTCAAGGAAGTGGGCCCATAGGAACCTCATGAGGGTCAATAAGTCCAAGTGCAAGGTCCTGCAACTTGGTGGGGGCAAATGGCCTGTATCAATACAGGCTGAGGGCTGAAAGGATTGAGAGCAGCCCTGCCAAGAAGGACTTAGGGGTACTGGTGGATGAAAAGCTGGACATGAGCCAACAATGTGTGCTTGCAGCGCAGAAAGCCAGTCATTTCCTGGGCTGCATAAAAAGCAGCTTGGCCAGGAGGTCAAAGGAGGGGATTCTGCCCCTCTGCTCTGCTTTGGTGAGATCCCACCTGGAGTACTGCATCCAGCTCTGCAGTCTTCAGTACAGGAAAGACAAGGACCTGTTGGAGTGGGTCCAGGGGAGGACCACAAAAATGATCAGAGGGCTGGAGCTCCTGCTATGAAGACAGGCTGAAAGAGCTGGGGTTGTTCAGCCTGGAGAAGAGAAGGCTCCGGGGAGACTTTATTGTGGCCTTTCAATAGTTAAAGGGGTCTTATAAGGAAGATGAAGAGAGACTTTTTAGCAGGGCCTGTTGAGATAGGACAAGTGGTACTGGTTTTAAACTGAAAGAGGATAAATTTAGCCTAGATATAAGGAAGACATTTTTTTACAATGAGGGTGGTGAAACACTGGAACACGCTGCCCAGAGAAGTTGTGGATGCTCCATCCCTGGAAACATTCCAGATCAGGTTGGATGGGGCTCTGAGCATACCTGATCTAGTTGAAGGCGTCACTGCTCATTGCAGGCAGGTTGAACTAGATGACCTTTAAAGGTCCCTTCCAAGCCAAACCCTTCTATGATTCTAAGATTCTATGAGAAGTAAACTAAAAGTTGACAATGATATTTTTGATCTTCCCTCAACTACTCCTTCCAATAAGTATTTGTGCTGTGAGCTAATAAAGGTATTTTGCTGAAATTTATTTATAGAATTAGGAAATTAACATTCAGCTAATGGAGCGCTAGAAAGAAATGGTTTAGCATCATGTATTGTTCGCTTTGCAGAGGTCTAACAGCTTAAACTCTGCCCCACAACCCCATTATTCTACCAAAAAAAAAAAAAAAAATTTCCCTGCATTATACTATGTAGTGGCATTTAATAAGGGCTTGCAGGCCAACTGGTTTGGATGTGGGCTCATGAAAACAAGGTTTAGCAGTCAGGAATTAGGCCACTAAATTTCAGTGCCACAAGAGATGATAAAAGCTAGTGAAATTACCCTGCTGACCAAAAATAGAGTTTCTAAATCAAGACACTCTAACAGTAAGACAAAAAATTGAGCAAAATAGTTCCTAAAAAGTTAATTCAAACATTCAGGTTTAACTACTCCCTTAAGCCCTTGCTAAAGATAAAAATAAAATAAAAGAAATCCACAGGACTGCATTTTAAGATATTTTGTTGCACGCAGGGAAGGTAGTCAATGACATCATCTGAAGAGAAAATTTAACCTCTGTCTCTGCAGTTATTTTGTTTTTTTATAAACTGCTGCATAAATTGCAGAATTTCTATTTATTTCTTTTTTTCCTAACTTCAAGATGTCTCTTACTGTACACATTCCTACAGCTTTTATAATGTATGTTTCATACCAACTGCTAAATGAGTTCTATTCTGTTACAATAGCAATAAAACTGTAATCCATTTTGGCTCAGTCTGTATTTTGGGTAACTATGGAATGCAATGTGTATATATTAGACTGTATATATTTGCACTATCAGCTATAATAGTCTTTATATTGAATCAAAATATGTTAAATAGGATTTATGTTATGGAATTGTTTTATTTTTTTCTTTTGTGGTGATTAGCTTAATGTAAGGTATCACCTTTCAGCACATTTTGTTTTCCAAATTTACACACTGCTAACATTCAGATGTTAGTGGTTTTAGAAAAGAATAGATGTTGCTTTTATTGTCTGGATGTAGCCAGTGTTTCTAGTTTGTTATCCACAGGAAATATTGCAAATTGAAATAGATCATGGAAGTAAAGCTTAATGTTGCAAAGTACCCAAAGAGCTTATGCCAGAAACTGTAACAATTTTCCAAACAACTCTGAAAAAACTTGTGAAGTAGAGATGTAGGGTGATGAACTGATTTGAATTCTCCACAGGTAAATCCTTGAGTCAAAAGCATGATGTTTTTGCTTCACTAACGTACTGAAATACAGGGTCCATTTTTTATTTTATTTGACAAGCCAGAGAAAATAATGATTAGTGTGTGGCAGCACACAGTTTGTAAAATCAAAAAGGAGAATATGTAAAATAGTAAGTATGTTCTATGTCCAAGTAGAAAAGTAAATAAAAACTTTTATAAAATTTGTAGCCAATGCCACTTGTTACTAGAAAAATGCAGAATTAAAAGAAACTCTTAACAGGAAAGTTTGATTGTGAAATGGTTGGGAGCAGACCAAGTTAAACCTACGTGTAATAATTCTGTTGTCAACTGAAACTCTTGCCATAGTTTCAAACTTTTTTTTTTTAATCATAACTGGAATCAAGAGGTAGGAAACCCCTTGTTCTCTCTGATTTGGAAAAGGGTAAGGTTGAAACTGAGTAGCATCCAGACCTGTAAATGTTACTCACTCACACTGACTCAGAAAAATCCAAAAGAACATGGTTTATTCTGAGAGTGTGCAGATGTCTTTTGAAAGTCAAAGGCTTATGAGTCTACATACAATTCTGCCAAGAACAAAATCTGCAGTGAGAAATTGGTACAGTTTCTCGGTGCACAAAACAGACCAGGAGCCACTCTCATGGTTCAACCCTGGCCAGCATCTCAGCCCCACCAGGCACTCGCTCATTCGTCCCTGGTGGGATGGGGAAGGAATTGGAAGGGTGAAGTGAGAAAACTCATGGACTGAGATCAAGGCATTTTAACAGGTAAAGCAAAAACTGTGCATGCAAGCATGGTGGTTACTTGGGAAGATAGACTCCGTAACTTTGAACATGGCCCTTTCCTCCTTCTTTCCCTAGATTTTATTGTTAAGCATGATGTCATAGAATCATAGAATCATAGAACGGTTTGGGTTGGAAGGGACCTTAAACACCATCTAGTTCCAAACCCCCTGACACGGGCAGGGACACCTTCCGCTAGACCTGATTGCTCAAAGCCCCATCCAACCTGACCTTGAACTCTTCCAAGGGTCGGGCATCTACAAATTCCCTGGGCAACCTGTTCCAGTGTCTCACCAACCTCACAGTAAAGAATTTCTTCCTAATATCTAATCTAAATCTCCATTCTTTCAGTTTAAAACCATTACCCCTCATTCTATCATGACAATCTCTGAGAAAGAGTCCCTCCCGAACTTTCCTGTAGGTCCCCTTTAAGTACTGGAAGGCCACTGTAATGTCTTTCTGGAGACTTCTCCAGGCTGAGCAACCCCAACTGTCTCAGCCATTCCTCACAGAGGTGGTGCTCCAGCCCTCTGATCATCTTTGTGGCCCTTCCCTGGACTCACACCAACAAGTCCATGTCTTTCTTACATTGGGGACCACAGAGTTGTACTCCAGGTGGGGTGTCACCAGAGCAGAGTAGATGAGAAGAATCACAGAATCACAGAATTGTAGGATACCAGGTTGGAAGAGACCTCAAGGATCATCTGGTCCAAACTTTCTTGACCAAAGCACAGTCTAGACAAGATGGCCCAGCAACCTGTCCACCTGAATCTTAAAAGTGTCCAGTGATGGGGAATCCACCACTTCCCTTGGGGAGATTATTCCAATGGCTAATGGTTCCCACTGTGAAAAATTTTCCTCTTGTGTCCAATTGGAATCTCCCCAGGAGTAACCTGTACCCATTACCCCTCCTCTTTTCCATGTGACTCTTTGTAAAAAGGGAGTCTCCATCTCCTTTGTAGCCACCCTTTTAATATTGGAACATGGTGTTAAGGTCTCCCCGAAGCCTTCTTTTCTCAAGGTTGAACAAACCCCATTCTCTCAGCCTTTCCTCATTTGACAGGCTTTGCAGTTCTTTGATCATCTTGGTGGCCCTTCTGTGAACCCTCTCCAGCCTGTCCGCATCTTTTTGCATAGTGGGGTCCAAAAGTGAACACAGTATTCCAGGTGTGGCCTGACAAGCTTTGAGTGGAGTGGGATAATGACTTCTTTAGTTCTGCTGGTGATGCCCTTGTAGATGCAACCCAGCATAATGTTGGTTTCCTTTGCCACAGCAGCACACTGAATCACCTCCCTTGATATGCTGGCCACAATTCTTTTGAAGCAGCCCAGGATTTGGTTGTCTTTCTGGGCTGTGAGTGTGCTTCGTGGAGGACAGCTCCAGTGCAGTTAAGTCTGCAAGGGAGCCCCCGGTTCATGGCACAAAGAGTCTTTTCCTGAGCTTTCTGGAGCCAGGGAAAGGCTGGGAGAGTGAAGGCAGCCTGTGGGACCCTTCTTGCTGACAAGGCGGTGGTGGGACCAGCAGTAACTGTGCCCACCCCACTCCCAAAAGAGGCAGCCCTGGGGACCGTGGCGACCAGGAGCACTGTGACCAGAGTGGGCAAACAGAGTGTGGCACATCACCCAGAGAGTGGCGTGGCAGTTTGAGTGGCAAGTTGCATGGAAGGGCACGAAGGACAGGCACTGAAGCTGTATCAGCTCAACCAGGGAGCCATGGTATCCACCTGGCAGAAAGCCTTGGCCTCCCCAACCTCTGCACCCAGCAGGACTGAGGCAGCTTCCCAGACGGAGCTCTGGTGGGAACACACTGCCAGGCAGGTGTTAGGAGGCAGGGTGTGCCCTGCTCTGAGGCCAATACCAGACAGCAGCGGTGAGAACACCTGTGGAAGGTGTGCCCAGGTAAAGGAACTCCTCTGCCTAGTGATGGAGGTCCAGGAAGAGGTAAGTAGATTTAGTACTGCCAGGGAGTGCGAGAGGGAGATAGACTGATGGACTCGCAGCACACCTTCCCTGAACCAGGCCCAACAGGCACATGGGGCGCGTGATAGAGAGGATTCCCTGTTGTCTCTCTGTCTGGCCAAATGAAGTAACTTAGAGGATAGGGGGCAATGGGAACAAGTTTCTGCCCAGTGAAGCAGGCATGTCTCCCCAGTAACTCCCCTACCTTCTCAAGTACCTGTGCAAAACAGATCTAAGGCTCTGCAAGTAGAACCGAACCATGACAAGGAAGATGATTCAATGCACATAGAGGTGTCGCCGAGGTTAAGCCAAACTACACTCCGCATCAAAACTTCTTCAGTAAAGAAAAAAAGACAGGTCATTGTTGTAGGTGAGTGCCTCCTGAAGGGAGTGGAAGGTCCAATATGCAGACCAGACCCACTTCTCAGGGAAGTCTGCTGCCTCCCTGGGGCCCAGGTTAAAGGTATAAAGAGAAAGCTTCCTTCCCTGGTACGTCCTTCAGATTACTACCCATTACTGATTTTTCAGATAGGCAGTGATGAAGGTAGGGGATGTAGCAACAGAGATGTGAGGGTCATTGATGATTAGAAATTTTGGCCACGCCTCGGAATTGTCAGGTAGGAACTAGGGCTTCTCCCAATAAAAATGTGGCAGGACCAATAGTCCAGCTGAAATGCTTCTACAATAATGCACATAGCACGAGAAACAGACAGGAGGAGCTGGAAGCCATTGTCCAGCAGGAAAACTATGATGTAGTCACCATCATGGAACTGTGGTGGGATGACTTGCATGGCTGGAGTGCTGCAATAGCTGGTTATAAACTCTTCAGAAGGGATAGGCAAGGAGGGAGAGGCGGTGGGGTGGCCCTGTATGTTAGGGAGTGTTATGAATGTCTAGAACTAAATCATGGTGACAACAGGGTTGAGTGTTTATGGGTAAAAATCAGGGGGAGGGCCAACAAGGCAGACATCATGGTGGGAGTCTGTTACAGACCACCCAACCAGGATGAAGAGGCAGATGAAATATTCTACAAACAGCTAGGAGAAGTCTCAAGATCGCTAGCCCTTGTCCTCATGGGGGACTTCAATTTACCAGACATCTTCTGACAATACAATACAGCAGAGAGGGAACAGTCTAGGAGGTTCCTGGAGTGTGTTGAAGATAACTTCCTGACACAGCTGGTGAGGGAACTGACTAGGCAAGATGCCCAGCTGGACCTGTTTTTTGCAAACAGAGAAGGACTTGTTGGGGATGCTACCATTGGAGGCTGTCTTGGGCATGGTGATCATGAAATGATAGAGTTTTTGATTCTTGGAGAAACAAGGAGGGGGCTCAGCAGAGCTGCCACCTTGGATTTCTGGAGGGTGGACTTTGGTTTTTTCAGGATCCTGGTTGACAGTTCCTTGGGAGGCAGTCCTGAAGGGCAAAGGAGTCTAGGAAGGCTGGATGTTTTACAAGAAGGAAGTCTTAAAGGCACAGGAGCAGACTGTCCCCATGTGCTGAAAAATGAGCCGTTGGGGAAAAAGACGAGCCTGTCTGAACAAAGAGCTATGGTTGCAGCTCAGGGAAACAAGGAGAATTTATGGCCTTGGAACTAAGGGCAGGCCACTCATGAGGACTACAAAGACGTTGTGAGGTTATGTAGGGAGCAAATTAGGAGGTCCAAAGCCCAACTAGAACTTAACCTGGTTTCTGATTTCAAGGACAATGAAAAAGGTTTCTATAAATATATTAGCAATAGAAGGAGGACTAAGGATAACCTCCATCCTTTAGTAGACAGGGGTGGAAATGTAGTGACAAAGGATGAGGAAAAAGATGAGGTACTTAATGCCTTCTTTGCCTCAGTCTTTAACAGTAAGACCATTTGTTCCCTGAGTATCCAGTCCTCTGAGCTAGTAGACAGGAGTGGCGAGCACAATGAACCCCCCATAATCCAAGAGGAAATGGTAAGTGACCTGCTACAGCACTTAGACATACACAAGTCTATGGGGCCAGATGGAATCCACCCAGGGGTACTGAGGCAGTTGGCAGAAGTGCTCACCAAGCCACTTTCCATCATTTATCAGAAGTTCTGGTTAACCAGGGAGGTCCCAGTTGACTGGAGGTTAGCAAATGTGACTCACATCCACAAGAAGGGCCTGAAGGAGGATCCAGGGAACTATAAGCCTGTCAGTCTGACCTCAGTGGCAGGGAGGGTTATGGAGCAGATTACACAACCATTATGCAGCACATGCAGGACAACCAGGTGATCAGGCCCAGTCAGCATGGGTTCATCAAAGACAGGTCCTGCTTGACTAACCTGATCTTCTTCTATGACAAGGTGACTCACTTAGTGGATGAGGGAAAGCCTGTAGATGTTGTTTACCTGGACTTCAGTAAAGCGTTCAACATGGTTTCCCACAGCATTCTCCTGGAGAAAGTGGCTGCTCATGCCTTGGATGGGTGTATGCTTCGCTGGATAGATTATTGGCTGGAAGGCTGGGCCCAAAGAGTGGTGGTGAATGGAGTTAAATCCAGTTGGTGGCCGGTCACAAGTGTTGCTCCTCAGGGCTCAGTACTGGGGCCGATTCTCTTTAACATCTTTATCAACAACCTGAACGAGGAGATCAAGTGCACCCTCAGTAAGTTTACAGGAAACATCAAACCAGGCAGGAGTGTTGACCTGCTTGAGGGTAGGCTAGCCCTACAGAGGGATCTGGACAGGCTGGATCAATGGCCCGAGGTTAATGGTATGAGGTTTAACCAGGCCAAGTGCTGGGTCCTGCAGTTGGGCCACAACAACCCCATGCAACACTACAGGCTTGGGGAAGAGTGGCTAGAAAGCTGCCTGGCAGAAAAAGACTTGGGACTGTTGGTCAACAGCTGGCTGAATATGAGCCAGCAGTGTGCCCAGGTGGCCAAGAAGGCCAATAGCATCCTGCCTTTTATCAGGAGTAATGTGGTCGGCAGGACTAGGGAAGTGATCGTCCCCCTGTACTTGGCAGTGGTGAGGCCCCACCTCAAATACTGTGTTCAGTTTTGGACCTCTCACTGCAAGAAAGACATTGAGATTCTGGAGCGTGTCCAGAGAAGGGCAACAAAGCTGGTGAGGGGTCTAGAGAACAAGTCTTACAAGGAGCAGCTGAGGACCTGGGATTGTTTAGCCTGGAGAAAAGGAGGCTGAGGGGAGATCTTATTGCTCTCTACAACTACCTGAAAGGAGGTTGTAGAGAGGTGGGGGTCAGTCTCTTCTACCAGGTAAAAGATGACAGGATGTGAGGCAGTGCTAGGCTAACGGTTGGACTTGATGATCTTAAAGGTCCCTTCCAACATAGACAGTTCTATGATTCTATGATTGTCAGCTCATAGTCTGTTTTTCATACACCAATACCCCCAAGTCCTTCCCCTCAGGGCTGCTCTCAATCCACTCATGGCCCAGCCTGTATCCATATTAGGGATTGCCCCGACCCAGATGCAGGACCTCGCACTAGGCCTTGCTGAACTTCATGACGTTTGCACAGGTCCACCTCTCAAGCCTTTCTAGCCTGCCACATGGTATGGTACAACCTTTCAGTCAGTCTGGATCAGCTGTCCCAGCTGTGTCCCCTCCTGACTTCTTCTGCAGGCAGGACAGCGTGAGAAATAGAGAAGGCCTTGACACTGTGCAAGCACTGTTCATCAATAGCTAAAACATCCCTGTTATCAGCACTTTTTTGGTCACAAATCCAAAACGTAGCACCATAGGAACTGCTATGAAGAAAATTACCTCTATCCTAGCCAAAACCAGTGCAGCCATGAAATTCACTCCTTCATAGATGAAAAACACTCTGTATCTGATGGGCTTTAAAATAAAGTCAAAGCTTCCTGCCCTCTCCCCAAAAGAGAGAACTGACTATCACCTTTTTCTAAACTGAAATCTTATGCTAAATAATATAGTTTACATTTTAAAGTTTTAGAGAGAAACCACGTGTGTGTGTGTGTGTGTGTGTGTCCAATTAAATGATCTTCCTGGTAGTAAAATATTTACAAGAGTGATGCCAAAGCCAAGGATACAAGATTTAAAAATTAGATGCATTATTTTTAATAGTGGAGCAAACCCAAGGAATCAAGAATCATAAATTCTGTCTTTTCTTTGTTTTTCATGTTACAGCTGTTCAAATGATTGCTTTTTTGTTTGTTGTACATTTAAAATAATAAAACAAAAGGTTTGGGTTTTTTTCTGGAGAGACACAATAAAATAAGGAAAGTTAATCTCACAAAACAGTTGTAGACAACATACCCACCTTATGCCATATAGTCAGTGGTTACTTTACTCTTTTCAAATATGGAAGACATAAAACCAAATACTGTCTATTTAATACATATGTACTCAACCTTTAAAATTACAGAGTATTCTGTGCTGAATTTCAATAAATACCTGTAATAAAGTTGTTCCAGAAACAAAATAAATATTACCAGTTAAGATAACTTCAATCCATCCCACTCCTATCAGTATGATGCCAGTACCAGTAACAGATGCACAGAACATGGAGAAGGATCACAGGCCAGCAGGAGAACACCTAGAGAGCAGCACAAAGGAATTCCAGCCACTCCAGCCAGTAAGTCAGCTTCATCGGGGGCCCAACTTAAATGCCTCTATGCAAACACACATGGGGAATAACAAGAGGAGTTAAAGACATGCGCACATCTGCAGGGCTATGTTCTTACTGGTGTCACGGATACATGGTGGGATGGTTCCTATGACTGGAGTGTTGAAATGGAAGGATACAGGCTCTTCAGGAAGGACAGGCAGGGGAGATGAGGAGGCGGTGTCACCCTCTATGTCAATGGCCAGCTGGAGGGCATGGAGCTACACCTGGGGATGGATGAGGAGCCCACCAAAACATTATGGGTCAGGATTAAAGGGAGGGCAGGGACAGATGTTACAGTGCAGGTCTGCTAAAGAGCACCAGACTAGGACGACTGAGCAGATGAGGCTCTCTTTAGGCAGGAGCAGCCTCACATTCACAAGCCCTGGTCCTCATGGGGGACTTCAACCACCCCAACATCTGCTGGAGGGACAACACAGTTGGCATAAGCAATCCAGGAGGTTCCTGGAATGCATGGACAATAAATTCCTTCTCCAAGTGATAGAGGAGCCAATGAGGAGAGGTGCCATGCTGGACCTTGTTCTCACCAACAAGAAGGAGCTGATAGGGAATGCAAAGATCAAGGGTAGCCTTGGCTGCAGTGCCCATGAGATGGTGGAGTTCAAGTTCCTTAGGGCAGTAAGGAGGGCACACAACAAGCTTGCTACCCTGGACTTCAGGAGAGCAGAATTCCGCCTCTTCAGGAATCTACTTGTCAGAGTGTCATCAGACAAAATGCTGGAAGGAAGAGGGGC
The DNA here is from genome assembly GCA_008921705.1 of Burhinus oedicnemus. NCBI lineage: Eukaryota > Metazoa > Chordata > Aves > Charadriiformes > Burhinidae > Burhinus > Burhinus oedicnemus. The sequence continues at coordinate 1,059,040 of VFFE01007491.1, forward strand.
CCAAGAAAGCTGGTTAGTATTCAAGGATCACCTCCTCTAAGCTCAGGAGCAATGCACCCCAACAAAGGGTAAGTCCGGCAAAAACACCAGGAGGCCTGCATGGATGAACAAGGTGCTCCTGGACAATTTCAAACAGAAAAAGGAAGCCCGCAGGGGGTGGAAGCAAGGACAGGTAGCCTGGGAAAACTACAGAGAAATTGTCTGAGCAGGCAAGGATCAGGCTAGGAAAGCTAAAGCCCAGATAGAGCTAAATGTCATCAGGGACCTCACGGGCAACTTGGAAAACTTCTATAGGTATGTTGGTGACAAAAGGAAGACTAGGGAAAATGTAGGCCCTCTCCAGAAGGAGAAGGGAGATGTGGTCACCTGGGATATGGACAAGGCTGAGGTACTCAACGACTTTTTTCCTGAGTCTTCACTGGCAAAGGCCCTGACCACACCGCCCAAGTTGCAGAAGGTAAAGGCAGGGACTGGGAGAATGAGGTACTGGCCACTACAGGAGAAGGCCAGGTCTGAGACCAGCTGAGGAACCTGAATGTGTACAAGTCCATGGGACCCGATGAGATTCATCCACAGGTCCTGAGAGAACTGGCAGATGTACTTGCCAAGCCACTATCCATCATATTTGAGTCATGGTGGTCTGGTGAAGTTCCTGCTGACTGGAGAAGGAGAAACATAACCCCCATTTTCAAAAAGGGTAGGAAAGAAAAAGGTGATCTGGGAAACTACAGGCTGGTCAATCTCACCTCTGTGCCAGGCAAGATCATGGAACAGATCTTCCTGGAAACTCTGCTAAAGCACATGGGAAATAAGGAGGTGATTGGTGGCAGCCAACATGGCTTCACTAAGGACAGATTGTGCCTGACAAACTTGGTGGCCTTCTATGACAAGGTTACAGTGTTGATGAATTAGGGGACAGCAACAGATGTCATCTACCTGGACTTGTGCAAGACATTTGACACTGTTCTACATGATATTCTGGTCTCTAAATTGGAGAGACATGGATTTGATGGATGGACCACTCAATGGATAAGGAACTGGCTGGACTGTAGCACTCAAAGGGTTGCGGTCAACGGGTTGATATCCAAGTGGCGTGCAGTGACAAGTGGTGTTCCTCAGGGGTCAGTACTGGGACCGGTACTATTTAACATCTTTGCAGGCAACATGGATGTGGGGACTGACTGCACCCTCAGCAAGTTTGCCAACGACACCAAGCTGTGTGGAGCAGTTGATACACTGGAAGGAAGGGATGCCATCCAGAGGGAGCTGGACAGGCTTGAGAGGTGGGCCCGTGCTAACCTCTTGAAGTTCAATAAAGCCAAGTGCAAGGTCCTGCATGTGGGTCAGGGCAATCTCATGCACAAATACAGGCTGGACAGATCGAGAGCAGCCCTGAGGAGAAGGACTTGGGGGTGTTGGTAGATAAGAAGCTCAACATGAGCTGGCAGTGTGCACTTGCAGCCCAGAAAGCAAACTGTACCTTGGGCTGCATCAAAAAAATGTGGCCAGCAGGTCGAGGGAGGTGATTCTGCCCCTCTACTCTACTCTGGTGAGACCCCACCTGGAGTACTCTGTCCAGCTCTGGAGCCCGCAGCATAAGAAGGACATGGACCTGTTGCAGTGGGTCCAGAGGAAGGCCACAAAAATGATCAGAGAGCTGGAGCACCTCTGCTGTGAAGACAGGCTGAGAGAGTTGCAGTTGTTCTGCTAGAAAAGAAGGCTCTGGGAGACCTTATAGGAGCCTTCCAGTGGCTAAACAGAGTCTATGGGAAAGATGAGGAGTGACACTTTATCAGGGACTGAAGCAATAGGATGAGGGATAATGGTTTTAAACTGGAAGAAGGGAGATTTAGATTAGATATTAGGAAGAAATTCTTTACTGTGAGGGTGGTGAGGCACTGGAACAGGTTTCCCAGGTAAGCTGTGGATGCCCCATCCCTGGAGGTGTTCAAGGCCAGGTTGGATGGGTCTTTGAGTAACCAGGTCTAGTGGAAGATGTTCCTGGACATGTCTGGGGGGTTGGAACTAGATGATCCTCAAGGTCCATTCCATCTCTAACCATTCTATGATTCTATACAGCTTTATGTGTATAAAATTAAACCTATACCAGTAACACAGCTTTAAACATGTTACATTTCACTCAGTAACAAATTACAACTCTTAGGACAGAAGTAACGATGAAATTCAATAATTTCTCAAATGTAGAATCCAATCTGGTAATACAGATCTTCAGCCTAATTTAAGATGTCAAAATATACTTACCTACTTATCTAGATTCTTGTATTGACATTGAAGAAAAATTCTCACCATTAGGTAGGAATTTAAAATAATTCAGATTCTGCTGAAGAACTTTGTTTTTCTTTGTTGACTGTAAAGAGAATCTTGGTGACTAAGCTAGCATCTACATCTATATCATAGATGGTACAGATGGGTGAAACGTGCTCCACCCAGAGGGTCTCAGCAGGCTTGTACATAAGGAAAACTCTTACTTCTGTTCCTCTCACAGAGTAGCCTCTTTTCTGAACACATCCTTTGTCCGTCCTCCCTACTGAATCAGTGATCAAAAAACACAAGCATACTTTCATATGATGTATAGTCCACATTTGTATAATAGCATGGATCTAATTAAAAAAGATTTTATTTGAAGCCAATTTTTTTCAGAACACGTTAATGGTTAATATTTAATATGTACGAGTTTTCATAGACAAAGTCCCAGATCCCAACCAGAAGAAAATTAAGAGGACTTTGACAAACTTTAGGCACCTGTATCTAAAATTGCACTCCAAAAATAGCATTTCAGCTGCCATCTAACACAGATTCACCTAGGTAAAACCAAATATGACACGAAAATATTTGGCTGGAAAATGTTTAACCTGCCGTTTTTGTTTGTTGGATTTTGTTTTGTTTGGAGAGGTCCAGAAGTGCCTGTCCTAGGGACAACTTGCTTCTTCCCAAGACTTTTGAAATATTCTGTTAGTGGGGCAGAGCAATGCGTAAGGGACACGGTTCAAAATGTAACTAATATGTATGGGATAGGTAAGTACTGATAGTGCTGGGATCCTAGAAAATGAGTTCCTTCCTAAAATATACTGTGATCATAAGACTGTGCCCATATTCATATGATGCCCCAATCTCACTCTGGAAATGGATGTTTATTTTTCTCCTCAAGATTCAAGTGTTCAAATTCACCTTTCCACGAGGTGGAAGAGTACCACCATCATGTAGTTTTGGCCAGCTGGATCACCTTCAGCCTTGGAGAAGTCTGCCTACGTTGCAGAAAGAAACAGAGATCCAGTGGGTATCCTCAGGGTAAGTGAGAGATTATCTCCATAGATATGTGCTTTGGAAATTCATCCTAAAAAAGGCAGCCAGAAAAATCTCATACTTGCTCAGCCATAGGACTATAGTCTTTATGGCAAAAATAAAGCTCTGATCTGACTTACTCTGAGATCATTCACTCCAATTAAGCCATTCAAAGTTAATTATGCCATTTCCATGGCAACCATGCCCTGAAGTGACTGTTTAAATTCATCCACCCTCAGGACGGACACTAAGGTCACATTCATGTATGAGCATATCTTGATTTTCTAACTCATTTTTTATTCCAGTTTAAAATACATCATATATGTTCTTGGCACTCTCCTGGTTAATACTCTTAAAATGAAATCTACTTCTTGATGATTGTCAGATGACAACAGGACATAGTCTGTTTTTTGGTAAATAAAATAAAAATCATATGATTAAAAACGGTTTTATTTCAAATTCTTAAAATAGAAGAAACTCTCTATTGTAAGAAAAAAAAATAATCATACTTTTGATGTGGAATATCTAAAATAATTGGCACTACCCAAAACAAAAACTACTTTTCAGGCTGTTCAGAAAGTGAGTTAGAAAACTGAATGAAGGCAGCTGAAATGCCTGGAAAACACTGGCTGCACGCACCTCAAACAAAGTTTTGATGCAGAGTGCTGGATGGACAAAAAACAGCAGTTGTGAAGAATAAAAAAAATTATTTTTCTACAGTGCTAAACAACATTTATTTGGCTCTCTTCTAGTGCTACGAAGGAGCTGACCACTTTCTGAATAAAATCAGCACTAACAAAGTCTTCAGAAAGAATTTCTCTCATTCTTCTTTTCTTTCATTTTTTTTTCAAGAAAAGGTTACTGTACAGTTCAGATGAATAGTTAAATCCCAAGATTCCAAGATACAATATTGTTTGCATGTCGCCATTAATTTAGCTGAGAAAGGCATTCAACACAGAAATATGTTCAATATAAGTCTTTTATAGATCTTTACATCCCTTGAAAAGTCTTTTTTTTTTTTTTTTTTTTTTTCTGGGAGCAATTTAAATATTCCACAATGTACAATTTTTCTGTGAAACAGTTAATTATGTTCTGACTGAATTCATATTTTAAAGGCAATGGAAATATACAGTTTTAAATTGAACCTCTTATACTTTGTCTATAATACTGCCTTATTGCTCATTACAGTTGTTTTAAAATTAAGCTTATTAAAAGCATATAGACTAATATGAAGAATAATACACAAAATAATAACTGATATAGAATTTTGTTGATCTGAGTTTTGGTTATATCTATTAGCATTATTGTAAATTTTAAAAATCAAGAAATATTAACATAATAGCTAAATCCCATTGTCATTGCACAGACTATTGTTTTCTTATGTGCATTCTGAAATTCTTGGGATTACACTCTACCTTTTTCAAATACGACTTAGATGAGAGCTAACTGAAATAACAGCAAAGGTAGGCCTGCAAAAAGAAAAACTTAATTTGTCACATTTGCCCATTTGTCTGTACAATTTTATTGCTGTTGATGTGTGGTTAATAGTTTGCTCAAAATGTTTGGTTGGAGGAACGTCATGGGGTAGCTGTTAGGAATAGCTACTTTTCTCCTATTGTATGTGGACATGCATTCTGTGATTTTTCTGTGACTTTCCTGATCATTAGGAGATGAATTAAGATAAACTGGATAGGAGCATGCCTTTTCATTCTGTGTATGTAGGAAATAATGTGTCAACAGCATAGCAAATGTGATGCCTAATAGGAAGGCCAGGATTTTTACTTTGGAAGGAGGCTGATTTTACTCATTTGTACTCCGACTCTCATGTTGACATGCTCACAGGCACCACGACGTGTATGCCCAGCTACTGAATTGTCCCCACGGTCCCCGGGCTCCTCTTAGGTGTGCGGTTACATTTGGATATGTCTTTTGCATCCTTATGGAGCTAAAAGCCATCAGTCCTCCTTTGCTTTCTCTCCTAACCTTGGTCTTCTGGGGAAAGAAGTATAGAGATATCTGTTAATATCTTGATAGCCTTCTGCTATTCTCTCACATATAATATAATGGTTACCCACTTGCAGTCTTTAGATCCTCATGAGTCCTCCTGATTACTTCAGAAGTATCTGTGAAAATTGACAAGGAAAATTAGAACATAGCTGTTATGCATCTTTACACGTGATATTTACATGGGCGCCTGCAGCCTGACATTAAAAAAAAAAATAAAAGTCAGAGGTCCAGAAACTGACAGAGATCTAAAACTGCTGTCCCAAAGCATTCAAAATGGCCTAAAAATCATACCCACTTTTGTATGATTTTCCTCATTTCTGTTTACATAGTTTATCTTCATTGGTTTAGGTCCTTAGAGTTGCAAGTGCCTGACTGCCCCTTTAAAGGATATTGCATCTGTTAAAAGTGTGGAATAGCAGGGTTTATTTGAAGTCACTACACATACTGTGATTTAAATTCTCACCTTAACATTAGGGATAATTTTGTTTTGCAGTTAAGTCCATTACAAAGAACTGAACCTGCAATCCAAACTCTGCTTGACCCATACACTCTCCTTGTCCTCATATAATGCCAACGGTTACTCCTGAGTAAACTTCTTATCTTCTGAGAGGGATGTAGAATAATTAATTCAGCCCAGTGAGCAGAGCACAGGTTAAGTGTGAAGTAAGGATAAAATGAAGCTGAAAAAGCATACTTTTCTATTGTATCACTTTGATAAGTTATCCATAAAATGAGACCTCGTAAGGGTTTTGTGATAGAAGAAGCATGCCATGCTTAAGTTTAAATTGGAAAACCTACACAGAACTAGGAGGAGGGGGAAACAGGAGAAAAGAGCAAAATAAATGTCAGTCACAAGACTGGGTTTTTGCAGGAACTTTGAATACATTTCATCTTATTCCCCAGAACATACTGAGAGAAAGCTGTGTATATCACACCAGTCAGCCCCTTTGACTATGCCGACCACAGCGAATCATTGAGACCGCTGAATATCCTGATCAGGATGTTTGAAAAGCTTTTCAGTAAGGCTGAAAGCCATAAATCTGTCAATCAAAATATGTATGCATATACATTGCTTTCCCAGACTGGCTTTGCTGCCTACAAGGCTGGCTGTGTAGGTACACCAGAAACTTCCACCATACAGCTGCATTATCAGCAGGACACATACACATCCCCGTGCCTATGATGATAAGCTCCTGGAAGAGAAATCACTTTGTTGTAAAAAAGTCAATTACTCTGCATTTCAAAAGCAACTAGGAAAAGGCTCACTACACTGAATCTGCAGATGTCCTTTGGAGCAGGACTAATAACTAATGAGCATTATGTGGAGTCAGGTAAGATTTCATTAGAAGTAGTGGCAGTCACGTGATGATGATGTGAAGTAACGATTTAATTCTGTTTTATCCTTTTTCAAATCTTATAGTTGTTGGAAACTTCAATAACCAAGTTGTATGCAACTTCTGTGTTTACAGGAACTGTGTGAACTATTTCACTGTGAGGAAATATATAAAAATCCTCCTATTGATATCTCAGTTGCATGGTGTCTGTATTGTGCCTCAGTATCTTTATTCTTCAGCATAAGGGGTTTCTTGGTTTCAGAAAGTTTATCATATCTTTCAGTAATCTGAAGAAAGAGTGAATATGTCAATTTTCACATACTCCTCCTACATTTCTTGCATTCTGTCTTATTTTATCTGATATAAAGGGGTTTTTTTGAATCAGGCCTTCTTACTCCTTCCTCTTCTTCAGACTCTGTATCACAGACTGTGTTCTTTGCACTTTAATTCTTTTAGTCTGTAAGTAATTTTACATAATCATAATAAAAAAGAAATGTCAGTTTGGGGAAAACAAATAATCATTTTACATCCCAGAGCCCTTACTGTTATAATCACACTGCCCCAAAAATTAACAGAGGAGAAAAAATTACACGGATGAAATTAAGTGTCTGAAGACACTAAGTAATTTTAATAATTTTAGGACATTTTATTATAACACATTTCTTCTGGATGACTTAGAATAGATGATAAAAAATCAGTGCAGAATTTTATTCTCCTAATTTTTAAATTATACAGCAGGTGGTGGGGATGGAGAGAACAGGGAGAAAAATACTCTGCATGAAATGTACTATGAAGTTTTGCATGCTTATGAAATTAATTGACATAATTTCCTGCAAAGGTATGGAAGCAAATACAGATAATACTTTAAATGTACTTCTTTGTCACTTTGATACTCAGGTTAAAAAAAAATCAAGATGGGTGTAGATCTGTGTTTTTATTTTTCTACTTTATGCACTTCTACCTGTATTCATGACCTGTTTATAACTATCTAAAAAGTGTGGTTTGAATAGGAGAATAAGAAAAAGTTGAGCAGCCAGGTATGTTTGACAAACAGCTCAGCCTTGAAAAAGAAACTGCTTACGCTCAGTTCCAATCATTAACTCTCTGACATTTCTAATGTGATCTCTTCTAGGGATGAGACCCAGAGGCATCAAAGTGGCATCTGAAACACTGCAAACAGTGTAGTCCTGCCTCATAAGTGAAGTAGTGGCAGAAAGAAACCTGAAACAGCATCAAATAACACTTGTCTCAGCCTTCTGTGAGCGTGAGAGAAGCAGTTTGTCTTTGCTGCAGGCATTAATAACAACACAAGAAAGCCATTATCCCCACAGTGCGTTAAAAAGGCATATAAAGAATGCTATAGCTAAGACTTTCTGTCTCAGTGGACTCTCAGAAACCAGTGGACTGTGCGATGTTAGATGGACACCACTACCAATTGTCAGAGCTGAGATTAACATGTGCACAAGATGGCCAGAAACACTATTTGGCAGGCCAGTTTTGCAAAATCTTTATATTTTTTGCACTATTATTTGCTTTACAGAGAACATACCTTGTGTAGACTATGTCATCCTTATGCAATTTCCTCAGCTGTAACATGTTCAATTTATATAAGTAATAAGTGATGACTACTAGACAAACATGCATTTTTGATAGAATAAGTATTTCATCTGAAAATATGCTGAAGGTATTAAAATTCACTTTCCCAGTACAGCATGATTGTAATGGCTTTAGCATAGCTTGCAGTGGAAAATTAACAGCTAATTACATTTATTCTGAAACTTTTTTAGGACAGTGTTCTGGATCCATCAAAAGGCCCCTATGGTATTCTTAATTTACTACTGATGAATACCATTTATGCTATTTTAAGGCTTTTTTCTTCTATTTATAGGTTCTTCCCATTATCTTAAGCTGGTAAAGAAATACAGAAGATTTGACTAACTAGATACAAGCTAAAAACACATGCAAATATACGCTAATGAAAAAAATTTCTATTTCTGAAAAAGTAAGTCTCTCCATGGAAATGTTAATTGGCAATGCAAAAAAGATACTTTGCTTCAAAAAATAGACTGAATTGACATTGCTATGTTAATTTATCCCATTAAAAATGGTCAAATATGCATTCATGGGGCTTAGGGTTAACAGGTAGGGGTTGTATTTCACAGTCAGTTAGAAACTTGACAGTCTGGGTTCAAGGTTATTTTATACAGTTTTTGTACATAAATGTCTATCACCTAGAACTGAATTTACTTTCCAGGCTGTTTTCCTTGGCGAAACTGGAAAAAAAAAAAAAAAAAGTCTTCATTAGTCTGCTGGTAACATAGTTGCACTAATTTGCCACAAAATCGAGACTAACACAAAAGCAAACAAAATGGCACTGTTGCACAATGACTCATTTTCTTATTTCTAGTATCTTGACAAATGTTTAGTTTTAAGAAAACACAGCTTCTTACTGCTGCCAGAGGAAGCTGTATGAACAGTGAAACCCTTGCTGTCTTCTTTATTGTCTCCTAAGGCTTTTGGTCTTTGGACAACTTAATTCATATTTTTTAAGAATGAAAACAAAACCCACACAGATGAATATGGTAAACTCCCAATAGCCACCTTCACTAAATAAATACAATATGGAAAGTTTCCTGATAGAAGTGCTCAGATGTAGAATTTTGAAGGATTCTGAAACAAAATAAATTGGGACTCAGTAGGAAATTTGCAACTGAATAGGGGCTTCTAACTCTTCTATTTTACATCGTCTGGATAATAACAGTTTCTGAATTATTTCTTGCTACTGAAAATATGGTCGCTGCAGTTCAGAAGAGATGCATCAATGAAAGACTGTAAGCTGTTTATGCCATTTCTGTCCCATCTGTAACTGATGTTTACAAGTAAACAAAAATTCTCGCTCCACTGGGAATGGAAAGAAATGATATTTCTGGTTTGGGTCCTATTACATTTTCAATATCTGAAATTCAATTTTTGTGTTCTATTAGCTGCTCTCTAAGTCATTTAATAAGTGTAAATGGACAAAACCAACTAACTTACGTTAACAGCACCTAACAAACAATTTGAACAGCTGACTGAAGTAGTCACAAAAATCCCTCTAAATGTAGGAAAAAATTAAATACAGTTTAGAAATACATGTTAACAATGAATCAGTTGGGATTTACCAATCTGACCAATAAGTACATAAACTGAACATTCATTTGGGTGAATTTCCAAACTACTTTGCAGCATTTAGGTTTTTTTTTTCTCTTTTTAGCTGGATTTCCAACCACTAATCCAGAATAGGAAGATCCAAGCCTTTTCAAGCAGTTTCATCCAAAGGTGTGGGGTTTTTTTCCTGGCAAGTTAAACTTGTCCTGGATTTCTGGAGCAGTTTATGCCCCTCTATCCCTGAACACCTGCAGCTCAGCTGTTGCCCATGCAGTAGTCGCAGCCTGGCCATGGAATGCCTGGAGCTCATGAACAGGTTTCATGTGCAGTAGTGTCGTGGTGCACAAGCCCTCTCATGCAGGTGCTTACGGCTGCCGTGATCCCACACCTTGCAGCTGAAATGTCCAGGGGCATCTGCTACACTCACTGCATCTGTGATGCACTGCAGCTCTGGGCCAGTGCCGTAAAAAGTCCAGTCTTTCCCTTGAAAGCTGAATTTACTCTGCGTTTCCAAAGTAACTGCATAAAAATGTGCAAACCAGCCTGTCCAAGACAAAAATTTGGAATGTGATCCTTTTGCAGTCCAGTCTGAGAACCACCTGGGAAAACAACTAGAAGAAAATGCCACTAATTTCCTGGGACTTCATATGAGAAATCAGACACCTACAACTAGGAGTTATTTTTCAAGACCTGGGGTTTTTTTGAGCCACTTTAGAGGAATACCGAGACAGAGATATTTAAGATGCTCAGCATCTTTTATAAATAGGTTTAAATATCGCATGTAAATATTACTAAAGCGGTTTCAACATCTTCATATGTGTCAACTACACAAAATCACATAAAAGTCTTCTGTGTTTTCTTCAGATGTTGAACTTAAAACTGTCTCTTCAGTTATTATTTCAAACTGAAAACTAGAGTGAATGAAATCTGGATGTCATTAAAGTACACTGAAAATCTTTTTGTACCAGCTGTACAAAATATATCTAATAAATCATCACACATTTTATTCATAATTAGCCCTTGCCTATGTATTGATGTGCTTAAGTATGCAAGAATCAAACATATCCAATCATGAAGGATGATGACAAAATATTTTACAGATTTCTTTTTTGAACCATGGTATTAACTCTGTATGAGTTTAAGAATGAATTTAAAAGCAGAGACATGATACTGAAAAGTTAAATACAAGTTCTACATACGAAGTACAATCTTTTGTTCCCAATTCTTGCACTGTCAAAGACTAATGTTATAAAAACTTACTGAAATATTCAATAAGTAGGTTATAATTATTCCTTCTGAGGAGTTTTTTTCTCCCTACTTGATGAAAGAACATATGTTCTTTAAAAAGTCAATATAATTGTGATATTAAATGTATTTTTAAAATATTTCTTGCACCCAGGTTTATTTCTAATAAGCTCCACTTATGTACAAGTGCGTTTATATATAGAAAAGACTAAACAATGTTTAATTAATGAGTCATTTGCAACTAGTTCATATATATATATATGTTTGTATGCATCTATGTTACTTATAAATGCAATTAACCAGATGTGTCAGTGATCAAATAAAACATTCCAATTCTTTAAACTCCCTTTCCGCTTCCTTTCTTCTGTCTTTGCCTATATTGACAGAAAGCTATGTAATATTCCCTTTGTACCCCTTCTCCCCAGCCTCCAAAGTTGCTGGATGACCTGCCACAGATCAAGGACAATATGTGGCACTTCAGCTGGAAAGTGGAATCAGTGCAACACTATTTACACACAGTAAAGTTTAAGTATGAACCGCATGTTATTTAAAATTATACCACATGCAGATGTAAGGACCTTAACAATTTCAAATTAAATAATAATTTAAATCACGCAGCAAAGGTCATTTTCACATTAGAAAACAGAAGCAGTCACAATAAAATGTAAAGTTATATGTCATCAAGAAGAAAAGAGTCAAAATCCTTCGCACTCTTAACTCAAAGGGAAGTGATTTGAAGAAAAGGAGTAATATACATAGTATATTGTATATACATAGTAAGGGTAGATGGTTTAATTATTTGGTTAAATTTTGGCTATTTCACTGAGGAGATGTAATAAATGTCCCATTTAAGATATCTAAAATACTAAACCATGGAGCGTCTTTAAGATTCATATCAGGGAAAGCGCAAGCGTACAAGTGTCTCTCCATGCTACAATCACAAGGTATATCTTCTAGCTGCATGCACACAATAAATTTCTTTGTTCATCTGTGATTATGATGAAACAGTTCAGAATTACCAGGCTAGTTTGTTCAAAAGAAACACAAGATTATCAGGAGCTGGAATCAAATCTAGAGAAAATGTTTGCTGTGAGAAAAAACGGCAGCTAGGTTACAAGGCAAATTACAGCCCTGAGTAAGGACAGTCACCCAAAGAATTGTTAAGGGATCACCACAATTGGAGAGGTACTGCATTATCAGATCGGGAGCAGTCTTTATATTGATAACCTCATTCCCAAGAAGCAAATGCAGCAAACGTGGGGAAACATTGCCTTTCATAAGTTAAGTTTTCTATAATTGGCAGTCACCCTTTATCTCTTAATCAGAATTCAAACAGGAAAGCAGTACTTTTGCATATATGCATCATTAAATCATATAAATGAAGCCCCCAGAACAGGCATTTGGGGATTAACATACATTAACAGAATTACATATTTTATCCCAAATTATGACAATAAGTCAAAACAAAAGATTGTGTATAATGCTTAATTCAGAAAAGCACAAATTTATTGTATCAAGGAAATGCTGAGAGCAGGCCAATTTTGTATGCATTCATCTCAGGTAAACTTCAGTTTCTAATTTTTTGGGGGTTTTTTCCTCAACAGGTAAAAAATATATATTCATATACAATGGGGGAATTTTATTTTCCACACAGTGCAAGAATTGTATTGTCATACCACACATTTTAAAAATTTTCTTTCCTTTCCATATTTATATTTTAGCCATGCTCTGAAACTTGCATCTGAAACTTGCATTCTAATACAATTTCAAATGTGCTTCTGTATTTTCTTTTGTTAACACAATTACAATTTGCTGGTCACAACATGTAGTGTCAAGATACCTCTAAAATATATACAGAAATGTATTATATTCATATATTTAAAATTAATGTTGCATATAATATGTTAATGGTGCCAGAATTTATCATCCATACACAATTAAGAAAATTAGTCAGTCTTTGAAAGCTTTACTTGCCTGAATTGTTATGAGTTTTTACATATATTTCTGAGCTATAGTCTCTGATTCCTTTGGAAAAAATTCTCATGTAACCTTCTGGCACTTTAGAAACAGATGGACTTACATTACTGTCTGGTTTTGTCCTTCTGTGTCCTTCTCTCCTTTGATGGGAAGTGGAATGGACTTCCTAAATATTTATGACTGTGATCAGGCCTCCTGCTAGCACTCCATTTACCCTTTAGCGCTTAATCAGGATAGACATATTTAAAACATCAAGCCTGAATCTTGGCCTTCCTGTAGTCAAAAGAGATTTTTCCATAGATTTAAACAAGTTCATGACTTCATCCTCTGAGGTTAGCTTCTTTGGAAAATATTCTCGTGTTATTTGCTAGCAATTAGTTTTTACCAAGCACTTCAGATACAACAGGATTAACAAGGACAGCATAAACAAGTCTCAAAAGTAGCACTAGGATGACTTTTGTATTAATTTGCAAATAGTCCTTTATGTCTCTTTATAACTTTCTGAGTTTGACTTTTTTTAAATTTTTCACAAACTTCATGAGTATCATTCACAATAAATTGAAAATAATCACTTTTATGTTATTCTGCTACACCAATTCTACCACTTAATTTTTCCTTGAATTTCCATACTAAGAGCAATTCTTCCTTACCTATTTAATTTTATTCCTGTAATCCCATCTGCATACAATCACAGGTTTTTAGACAAATCAGCGACAGATGAGGCAGCGAGACATATTAATTTTGATAAATCTATTACAAAGTATATCTCTTATGGATATTGACAAATGTCTTCTGGTTTTATTAGCATTTTGAAATTGTAGCCATGAAATACAGTACATGGTGATGGAGAAAAGAAAAAAGTCGGAATGTCATTTATGCAAATTGTTGAATTTCAGTTTAGTTTAATTTTTATTTCAGATCTTTGGTCTAGACCAGAAAGATGTTTTGAAATCCTGGACTAGACCTTAAACTAGAGATGTTTGATATACTGTTTCCATTTCAGGTGTATTAATGGGATTTGATTCATATAAAACTAAAAGCACCATCTGGATGTTAAATAATTTAACAAATTTATCATTAACAAGGACAACAAATTCACACCCCATTTCAAATTATTTCTCTATGAATTGGGCAAGCTCTTTTTCTCTCCCTGTCCCTCCCCCAGCCCAGAATTTCACATATGTATAGAATTTCATATATGTCGAGGATTATTTCCATGTAGACTACATGTACAGAATTTCACATATGTATAGAATTATTTCCACATAGACTGCATAGCCAACTGTTATATTTATAATATGTATCACCACCTCTGCTTTGAAATGTTGGTGTCTTCATTTAAGCTCCTAATGAACAACTCAGGTCTACTGCCAGATGTCTACCTCAGCATTGTTCTGGATTTTAGAAAATTGATATCAAAGAGCAAAAGGTGTGGCAGAAAAATCACAACATGATTGAAAGAGGTGACATTAAATGTGTAAGCAATGTTGGTGCCAGGATAGGAAACCATAATTTGTAATTCCTTTGCAAATGGAAACAACACTAGCCTAATGGCAAGACCTATTGATCAGCATAATTAATAGAATTGTTGGCCAGCTTCATATAATATGATTTTGCTCTTACCTGTTCCTAACGTTATACAAAAAGGTCAACAATTAAATTTTAACTAAGCCATTTACATGTAGCTCCATTTTGAAAAGCAGACATGTCAGATTACATAGCTCGCTGTTGTCACACAGCACAGACTCTGTACTTGTAAAACAGGCTGTTACAGATACCTGTAGATATAAGGATACGATTCCAAGTGAATGGCTGCCAAATTTTTGGTCCACAAATGTTTTATGTAGAAGCATTTCACTTGTTTTGGCCCAAAAGAAGAAAGAAGAGAAAGAGAAGAATATGAAGGGTTATTAATACTCCATGTCAGTGTACAAAGTGTAGATATGTTAGAGAGAAAGGTATATGAAAATAAGGAAAAAAAAATTGTGCCAGTTATTAGCCTGCCCAGTACAGAATATCAATAGTCTAGAACATCCTCCATACAGCACATCTGCCTGTACCTCTTCTAGTTCATGGCAAGACCTCAGTCAGTGGCATGGAGAATGAATTTATGAGCTCAAGAAAAACTTGTAGACCCAGTAGCCAATTAACAAAGACCAAAATCTAGTTTATGTGAGGAGTAGCCCCCAGTTTCTGTATTATTTTAGGTATAGATTTCTGTCTACTAGTAAGTGAAGAGACTGACCGCTAGTTAATCGAAAGACCTGAAAGGCTAATCACCTCTTCAAACCTTCACATTTTTTGTTTACTGACCAAGAACAGATACAGTTTTGCTCAAATGAAAAAGATCATATTGCCCACCATGAAAGTAGCATACTTTCTGAACAGAGGACCAAGAAGCATATATTCATATATCTGTGCTAAATTTTTTGAGGGTAAAAGTGTCTTGAAACATTATTAAAATAAGGGTCCTTAAATAAGAAACATCATTAGATTTGTTATGAAATAAAATTTTAATATTATTTATACTGGCACAACTTTTTTTTGCACTATTTATGGCATTTTATGTTCAAAATTTTCCTAGGAACTATTAACATCTTCTCCCTAGAGCATTTCACAAATAACTTGATATAGTACTTTCCCAAAAATTCTGAAAAGAGAGCTATTAATTCAGTGTTTCAATGAAGAAGTAAACTGTGATGAAGACTGAATGGGAGTGAAAGAGTTATGCCTAATATTATTTCTCTGTATGTAATATTTTCATTATAAATCTGTCAGTCAATTCAGAGGACTCACCAAAGAGAAACGAGTGATTATTGTTCCTGGTCTCTAATTTTGGTCACTCTTTGCTTTTAAACTACTACGCAAAGGACTACCACATCTTAAGAGCTCAGAGATGTTTTCGGGTCCTCAGGACAGGTGCTCACACAACATTCTTAACTGGCTGGGTGTTGAGAGACAGGCGAGACTATATTCTTGGAAATAAGGCAGGGATGTAAAGAAGTAATTTCTGAAAGTGATTTAGTAATTCAACTAATACAATATTTTGATGGATGATATTATTTCCTTATTAATCTTATTTTTTTGCTTGTTTAATACTGCTTTGTATAACTAGTAGTGTATGGTAAAGATTGATTACAAAATATCTACCATTCTTATAGGTCTCACCTTTTACTGTTATAAAAACTTCTAAAAGTAATTAAGAAAAAAATGCATATGTTTGTAAATACATATAGAAGTGTTATATTC
>VFFE01007491.1:1075321-1145985 GCA_008921705.1 Burhinus oedicnemus
GTTTTAACCAGCTCTTCTAGCAGAATGACCAGGAGAAAAGTCTACAGAAACACCCAACTGCAAACTGCTGTGATAAAAGTGTTGGAAGTAAAGCTTTCTCGTTCTTGTGTGCTCTTGAATTTTGTTAGCTTCTGATACATTTTCATAGCTCTATTTACAATATCAGATCCAACAATTGCCTCCATTCAATTCCAGATTATCATGTGTTCAAAACTAACAGTAACCTAGTGAGGGCTAGAAAACCTGACAACAAATAAGAAATATACTGGCAACTCTGACATCCATCACAACAGTCCTGGGCAGTAACACCACTGATGAGCGAGCTGCCAGAGTCTCGCAACCATGATTCTTTACTGAAGAACTCTAGCACCAGTGGACTGCCAGAGAAATTTTATTTACAATATGCTGACTTCCCCAATGGTCATCTCAGGGTTCCATAACAATCTTTCCAAGACCTTGTGAAGACTCCTGCTCTAAATAAAAAAGAAATTAAGAAAAATTTGTCAACAAACACTTACTTTGTCCTTGCTTTATCCCCAGCCAAATTTCTGCTGTTCTGCAAACTGCCATTGCCATTCTCCCTTTCTCTGTCACACAGCAGAAACCGATCTCCTTGCTGATATCTCCTGTTGCACTGCTGCTTCTCTGTCAAATGAGCAGCAATATCTGGAGTCCAGGCAGCAAAGAAGAAATAGCCCACTGATTGGCATGAAGAGACCCGCTGGAAGCTGGCAGTTTGGTTGTGGGACCTGGCAACTACAGCTTGCTCTGCCATGCAGCCTACAACTGGGCAGCAGGAAAAGAAATTGTCTTTAAGCTTGACTCAGAAACAAAGCTAGGGGTCATCGAGCACCAGCCTGGTCTGCCTAGCACAAAATCTGTGGAGGGTTAAGTTACATGGATGGCCTCAGATTTCCATAGGAAGCAGGTTTCTGCATAGGCATGACTACAGCAAGTCAGCTATTTAGCTGTGCCTGAGACACTACAGCAGATGTGCATCATAGGCACAGAAAGCCCAAGTTATTCTTTAAGTGGATGCCAAGCATTAATTTGCACTACTGTTTCAGATGATTTTCAAACTCTTTGTGTGCTGTCCACTTATACACAAGATTGGTTTGGTAGGTGAGGGGAGAGCTTTTGACACTGTCTGCCATAAGGTCCTTGTAGAGAAGCTGATGAAATATGGACTTGATGAGCAGCAAACGAGGTGGTTTGACCCAGAAGGTAGCGATCAATGGTACAAAGTCTAGTTGGAGGTCAGAATTAGCTGTGTTTCCCCGGGACCAGTACTGGATCCACTTCTATTTAACATCTTCATTAATGATCTGGATGATGGGTTAGACTGTACCTTCAACAAATCTGTAGATGGCACAAAAACATAAAGTTGTGCTGCCATCCAGAGGGACCTCAACAGACTGGAAAAATGGGCAACAGGAATACAAGGAGAAGTACAAAGTCCTGTCCCTGGAGAGTAACAATTCCATGCACCAGTACACACTGGAGGCCACCCAGCTGGAAAGAAGCTCTGCACAAAAAGACCTAGGAGTCCTGGTGGACACCAAGATGAACATGAGCCAGCAACATACCATTGCAGCAAAGAAGGCCAACAGTATCTTGGGCTGTATTAGGAGATGCATTGCCAGCAGGTCAAGGGAGAGAATCCTTCCCCTTTATTCAGCACCAGTGAGCCCATACATGGAGTACTGTGTTCAGTTCTGGGCTCCCCAGTACAAAAGAGACATGGACATACTGGAGAGAGTCCAGTGAATGGACACTAAGGTGATGAAGGGACTGGAGCTCCTCTCCTATGAGGAAAGGCTGACAGAGCTGCAAGAGTTCGGCCTGAAGAAGAGAAGAGTCAGAGGGAAACTCAACAATGAATATAAATACCTGAAGGGAGGGTGTAAAGAGAATGGAGCCAGGCTCTTTTCAGTGGTGCTCAGTGACAGAACCAGAAGCAATGGGCACAAACCGAAACAGGAGGTTCCATCTCAACATCAAGAAACATTTTTTACTGTGAAGCTGGCTGAGCAGTGGCACAAGCTGCCTAGGGAGGTTGTGGAGTCTCCATCCTTGGACATATTCAAAAACTGTCTAGACAGGGTAACTGGTTCTAGGTGGCGCTGCTCGAGCACAGGGCTTGGAGCAGATGATCTCAGAAGTCCCTTCCAATCTCAACTATTCTGTGATGTTGTGATTCTATGACATTCCCAGTGGTGTCAAGAAGAACTTGGATCAAGGGCATACTGTCATATTTTGTATCTGTCCTTCAGGAAAACCTTAACATTTTTCTTCAAGGTTTTCATATAGAGTCTTGATAGAACAACAGTAGATTTAAGTATCGAGGCAGAATCCTTATCTTAGCCTAAAAGCAGTCTCGTTTCAATAGCTTTATTCTCTGCCTGTGTATTCTCCATGACTGAATTACACATGAGAGTAGTAAAGTATATTTGAAGTATCTGTGTAACCAGCACGTGAATAAACCATGTAATGCATTCTGAATTTATGGGTAAAAAAAAGCAAAAAGAATCTGTCCTGTTTCATATTCTTTTTAAGGCCTAATCAAAAACCAGCTCATTGAATTCAAAGTAGTTCTTCCTGAAAGAAAGCAGTAAAACTACTTCTGAAAATAACTGGGAAAAAAGTCTTCTATCTGACTACTAATGTGTGTTCCAAAGAGACACATCACCACATCAGAACTTACCATCTCTGGTATTTTCCTTAAATGCTTGGCCTTCTCTGTATTAATTCACTTTTAGCATAGAAATATAAGGCAGTTTTTAAAAGGTTAACAAATTTATAGTGTGAGTAAGAGAGAATCGAGCTACTGTTATATAGGTTATTTATTATTACATTATTTATTATCCTATTGTGTTAAATTTGACTTCTGTTTTCTTCCTCCATCATTCTTTATCTTTAACTGGAATGAACTAATCCCAGTGACTTAAAACTACCCAGTTCTAGGGGCTAGAATAATGATAGAATTTGAATTAAAACAAGAGATATCTCTATATTAGGATAGATAATGAATTATGAATCAAATAGTGCTCTCAAAAATATGAAAAATAGCAGCAAAATAGTGAAGTGCCAGACCCTACAATGAGACAGCACATTGAAAAATGGCTAACCTTATTTTCTGGATGCCTTGTTCCACCTACAGCATACGGTAATGATGACCAACATTAGCAAAAGAGAGAAGGTTGCATAGTGCAACCACAAAACTTCATCCATTATAGAGGTGATCACTCTGGGAACTTGGAAATATGTATCAACATATGCAGACTTTAGTCAGCCTAGCTGGGCCTAGTCAAGCAAAGGAAAAATATAGAAATTATTCACATTTTAATTAAAAACATTAAGATCACCTTTAAATAGAAAAAGCACTTCATCTATTGCATAGGGTGATGGAGGAGCTGTACAGTCCTGGCTCGGTCTTTAGTACTCTCTGTGACTTTGTAAAAAGTCTGTTCATCTCGCTTGATGTCAGGTATGTATAATAAAGACACATCTGAGCTAGCTATCTGGATATCTTTTATAATTGTCCAAGAGAAAGAGGCACAATTTATGTAACCTATTTTAAATACCTATTTTACTATAAAATTAATTGTGATCTAGAAAGTCTCCTTTTCTCTACATTGACTGTATCAAATATGTGTGTAATATCAGATATATGTGTTGGTATAGTTACAAAAGCATGAAGTGATGAATCCCAGTTTGCAGCCCCTATTTCCTCTCAGCCTTTTTTTTTTTGTACCTAAGCTCTAAGATTGCTATGGTCACTTCCAAGTTTGCATGGGGATTAATGTAAAGGGTCTTGGATTCATCAACAGCATCTTTAAACAACCAAGGCCTTCTCCCACTTTTGAAATACCAGCATTGTTAATGTGTTTGGAAATGCTTCCCCTCGCTTCGTAGTCAGAATAATTTTATAAGCCCATAAACTAGTAAGCAGCTTTGCATCTTGGACCATTGTGTGAAGGGAGAGACCCACTTGATATCATATGCTGTTTGCCCACACAAAGTGCTGGCAGCTTTCTTAGTCATATCACTAGTGCTATCCAGCATTAACCTGAACATTTGTAGAACTGTTGCAAAAGTATTTGGATTCCTCAGATCCCTCTTTTCTGAAAACCTACTGAGTTTGGGGTTTTTTTATCACAAGATCAAACTTTATTCTTTTTACATGACATAACATAATTTTTTAATTAGGAAAATATAACCAAGAAAACTGTAGCCTTACTCTTGCTCTATAAAATTCCCTAAACGACAGCTTCATACTTTTAGTTCTGGCGTGTGGTTTTGTATTGTGACACACCATTCAGAAGGGGAGAGACATGTCACTATGAAAACAATTTAGAAAAACAAACAAATAAACACACACACATCTAATTTGCAATTTTGGTTTCAATGTTTGCTTTTATTACCTTCTTCTCTCACAAAGTCTGATACAATAAAAATTATTTTGACTTCAGTGCAATTTCCCTTTTCACCCAAAGAAAGAAAAGACTTCTGAGGCTTGTTCAGGCTGCAGTGACATGAAAGCACAATCCTGTTTTTATTAGATTCAAGTAAAATCAAGAAATTAAAATGATTTCCATTTCCACTACGGGAGTATTTATAATAATGCTATTTTACACCTCTATAGGAACATTTGTTTTGCATGCTATGAGAATGTAAATCACCTTGAGAGTCAGCCTTTGGCTGTAAGATACCTTTTAGCATTTTCTCACTAACGTGATTTCAATAGGACCTTTGTTACTGGTTGAGAAATGGGACCAAAATAGAGTTATTCAGTTTTGCAGCTGTGCAATTGTCCTGCCATTTGCATTGTACAATATACTGGAAAGACCATCTTGCCTTCCAGCTCATCCTCAGAGCTCAGTCATATTTATAGTCTTCATCTCTTGTAGAATTTTTTATTGGACTTGTAGAATACCAAAGGTAGTACTTGTGCTTCCTTTGTGTGGTTTTTTTTCCAGTTCTTTCCCCTGCCTTGTTCATGAAAAGACTTAACACCTATGTCCTTGAAATGACTATACGTTGGAAATAGAGCCTAAATTCTGTCCTCACATGGGCATGCAGTTTCTGCTGATAGGATTAATAAATGTGACTCATATTCTTTTCATACCTCTGCAGCTCTGCAAAGAACGCTCAGGAAAAGCAGATGCTATCCTCCTTGCAGAAGTGGTTCTGCCAGGCACGGTGACATTTACTTGTCAAGATGAAAATAATGAAAAATTAATCCTGTTGCCATTAGTGGCACAAGGGAAAAACCTCTTAAACAGATGGGTCCTGCTACACTTTAAAAAAATTGCACTGGTGTTTTGACAGAAGGGAAGCCCACAGGTGCTTGAAAATATCAGGCAGTGTCAGCCCAGGTTAGGGTGAGGTGTGGTTTTCTCCCAATATGTTTATTTGCCCTTACCATGGCTCCCTCATGTGTGAAATGGAGATAATAATATAACCTTTCCCTGTAAATCTCTGGAGATCTGTAATTAAAGATGATCTAGAAGAGGGAGACTTTATTCTCCCAGCTGGATCAAAAGGTAATAGATACAATGATAAATATTTATTAATTGATCATTAATATTTTCATATGTGACTACAGCACCTAAAATCTTTAAATACAGGACACAAGGCTACTATGCCAGGAACTAAGAAAAGGTTTTCATCTACCCTGTTTAAATGCTAACACAAGAATGAACAGATAAACACAAATGAACGGGTGGAAAACAGGAGGTATCTGCAGCTGAACTCCTGAATAGTCTTTTACAGACATTAGGGATAAAGACATTTAGAGACCTTGAATAAGAGGAAGAGGAAACTCTTCATACATTTAGAGAGGACTTTTTCAAGCATGATAGACAACCTAAAAAGGAAAATAGAGATGCTTGTTTAAAAAATTAAAAATAGATGATCGAATATAACATTATGATCATATGATCCATTGTGATTGTCATTTGCAATATAAATACAGAATGAAATGTGATTGGCAGAGAAAGAAAAGGCCATAAGGAGCTTTGAAACCTGGTGGATGGTATTTGGTAAGACAGATAAAAAGATTAAATAGAATGATGCAAAATAAGAAAGGTATGAAAATAAACAGATGTAAAGAGCCTTAGCACTGGTGACACAGAAGAAAGTGACTATGCCAGACTTATCTGGAGGGCACAGAGAGACACCAGACACCTATCGCCAAGCCCTGAATTTTATCTTTGGTGAATATATTGTTCAGTCAACTTCCAGACAGTTCAAGAATAGTCACTCTCTGATTTTGCAGAGAGTACTAAGATGTACACCAAAACACCCAGTTCTATCCCATTGAAAAATGTTTGCAGAACCTAAGATGAGACCATCCAGGTCGTTGCCCCTCTAATAAGATAAAAAAAATCTTCCTTTAATATTTATACCTTACAGCTTCTAAATTTCTACAGCCAGGACTCAAGATTTTCATGTGTAGAATCTCTAGAAGAAGGAACTATAAATGTGAACAGAATACAAATTAACCTTGTCACTAATGTATAATTCCTTAGCTAATACATAAAACCAACAAAAATATTTTTACGATTCATCTTAATTTCGAGACCTGATGTTGAACCTTAACAATATTAGAGTTGCCCTTCTATTGTGACTCATTTTAAAATGCATTCAAAAGCTAAATTATTTAGAATTTACAAAATGCATTAAAATTTACATCAGACATTGACTGACTTTTTCAGACTCTTTCAGCAAAACGATAAGTGAAAATGCTCAGTGAAAACAGAAAATTCAGACTGACTCATCATAATAACTGTAACAGCACTTCCAGCTAACAATGAGTAATCTGAGGGATAAAGAAGTTAACTGTTCCATCGCACAACTCAGTGCCAGAACAGGGGATGCAAAGCAAGACAGAAACAAAGTGTTAGCAAACAGCTTTAAATTTCTGTCTTGATTTCCCTCTTACAACAGTTCTAGGCCTGTCTATGAGTAATAAGATTCATTTATTTTAATTATTCCTGACACATTGTAAAGTGTCAGGGAGTACAAATGGGAGTACAAATGTGACCTGTTTAACTGCCTTATAACAGTGAAGCAGAAAATATTAAAAGGGTTTCTGGTTTTTTTCTGTTCAAAATTTGAACTTTGTCTGAAGAAGTCCTGAGAAATATAAAGAATTTTTACAGCCAGAAGCAAATAAGTTATCAGCAAATTTAATTTTAATTATGACAAGAAATATCTTGTATAAGAAAACAGGAAAAAGAAATGTTACATTCAAAGAGTGTTTGATCTTCTTACACATTTTTTGAGGACTCTCTTTGAAAGTTAACAGGTGGAGTTAGAGAGTGACTTGAGACTTTTGTCTTCCTCTTGTGCAATTATGGATATTTTTATAAGGAATTTTGAAGCAGGTTACTCTTCTTGTCACAGGTAAACGTAATATACATGCTAGAGCAAGAAAACCCCAGCTAGGAGGACTGAATGAAGTTTGACAAACTTAGAGTCCGTGTCACCCTTGAGGTCTTCCAAAGCAGTCATACCACAACCAATAAGGGAATGGTCTTTGATGGCAGGTAGTTATCATTGTGGACACTATTAAAGATACCTAAAATTGCAAATTAGCCTCAGTAAGATCAGGGATTTGGTTTGTTTCTGCTTGAGGTGGAAACAGAAGACAGTTGTGGTGCAGTGAGGAAAGTCTGCAATACGGTAACGCAAGTGCAAGCTGCACCTAAGCATAGGTTGTACATGCTTGTTGTGTGACTACATGGAAAGTGCACCAACTCTTACCTTATATTTATTTTAATAAAATGTCATACAGATAAAACATAAGGGGAAAAGTACCAAGATTTATTTAATAACATTTCCACCCACCAATATCTCTCACAAAGCATATTTCAGAGTGTTGCTAAGGAAATCTCAGAGTAAATGTCTGCACACAATACTCTGCAAATGATGATAACGAAAGATTCAATCTGTTCTGAAGGCAGGGGGTAGCACACCGACATCTGCTCTTACATCTCTTTTCACTGTTAACATGCAAAATGCAAAGAAACCAGAAGGCTGAAAAAAATCTGGTGTGTTTAGTACAAATGACAAATACTATAAGGAAACAATAGTTCTTAATTAATTACTATATTGGGATGTGTTCCCTTTGTGTTTATAAATGAATATAGTTTACGACTGAAAACAGACTGCAGGGATGCTTTCAGAAAGAATTGGGCAGATGCTGAACACTCATATATAACAGAAAAAAATTCCTTTCCTAAGAAATGGGTTGTCTTAGATCAATGACTCATCTTAATATATTTATTTTCTGGTTAAATAAGAACAAGGTAACAGTTTCCTAACTTTGACCGCTTGTTCCTTTTTTTTTTTAACTTTATCAACATTTTCCTCCAAATTAGGATGATTTTTTGCAGAAAGGTTTCCAGAAATTTTTCCATAAACTCCATGGTTCTAATACAGTGATTTTAAAAAGAAAGAGGAAAGTAAAAAAGGAAAAGGTATTTCTTTAATAATAGCCGGAGGGCATGACAAAGAGGAATGTTTCACTTTAAAATTAAAGGCAAAATTAGCTATGGTCCTCTATTAGCAACCCTACTTACTGTGCAAAGAAAAGGTATGAAAAGGTCCATCTGAATTTTCAGTCTTACACCATAACTTGTTGTATTTGTTGTTAACTTTTTTTATCAAATATCATAGTATAAAAAAAAAAAAAGATGGTTAACTATTTCATACGGAAAGACAGAGGTTAAATAAGTATTATTCTGTTTCCCAAGGTAAGTAATAATTCTTTTTTCTAACCAATGCATAATTTCTGTGATGTAATAGATATGTGGTTGCCACGCACTGCAAGCTTGGTTTTCTTTAAATAAACTATGCAATTTCTTCAATAAAGAGGTAGAAACCTGAAGAAGAATGAAACAGTCACAACAGTTTTACATGAGCTATTATTAACAGTTACATAAATTTTGTCATGAAACAATGCTACTGCACAAAAGATAAATAGTACAAGAAATCCTATTCTCATTTGAGAGAGCTTATAGCTAACTTCCACAAGAGAAAAAAGCACTTAAAACCCAAGAGTATGTGATGGATCAGGAACAGCAATGTGTTGTTTTTTTTTTTCTCTGTATTTCTTCTCCATATGTATTTTTAGCACTAAGGCTTCAGAAGGATGAAACTATCAAAACAAATCTCTGCCTGTGCAGGATGAAATTCAGGGAAAGTATTTCTCCCCAGTCAGTCTTACACTTCCAGAGTGAATACTAAATATTTTAAGTAGAAATTAATGAATTTTGCCACATTTCCAAACTTTTCTTTTCCTTGGAGCCAGCACATCAGTTCGGTGTACAATACTTTCTGCATCACTGACCCTGTGTGCCCTGTGTTTCAGGTCCTGCTTGAGGCACAGTTTAAATTTTTGATGAGGAGGAGTTAGTGTCTGGATCTCAACAGCACTGGCTTCGGGGTTAAGGCAGTAATAAAGGGTGTCTGAATGCAAATGTCTGTATTACCCTGAAATTAGTCATTCTTGTACTGCTGAAAATATTTGGATGATTCAGAAGTATTAGGGATTTAAGGAATCTGTACCGTGAGTGGAAAGAAAAATCATTGTGTTTTTGTGTAGCTCTTGATTCTTTTACAGGACTTGCTTATAGTATGAATTAGGTGAGAATGGTATTATTTTAAAAAAAACCCTGGATATAATTTTAACTTAACCACAGAGAACTGGATGAGGTAGACAACCATTAATGAAGAGTGAAAAGTTGATGTTATGGCACATCAGACATAACTTTGTTGGTGTAGAAGACAAAGTCATGTCATCTGGCAATTAGAAGGGAAATCGTTCCTCACAATGAAGAATTATGGAAGAGAAGTTACTTTGAGGTCTTGTTGTGGTTTAATCCCAGGCAGCAACTAGGACTACGCAGCCTCTCGCTTACTCCCCCTTCTCCCCCCAGAAGGGCAGAGAGAAGAGGGAGGAAAGGAGGAGAAAGAGGAAAAAAATCTTTATGGGTTGAGATAAAGACAGTTTAATAGAACAATAACAGGAAAGGAAAATAACAATTACAATAATAATATTGGTAAAACAATATACAAGACACGAGTCACTCTCACCGCCCAGTGACTTGGCTGCCCCGCCCAACCCGAGCAGACATCACAGATTCTTTCCCCCCGCCAACCCCCATTTATGTATCAAGCACAATGTCTATGGTATGGAATAGTCCATTGGCCATTCTGTTGTTCTGTTTATGATCCTTCTCAGCTCCTATTGGAAGCTGAAAAAAGTCCTTGACTAGTATAAACATCACTTGGCAACAACTAAAACAATATGCACTATTGACATTCCTTTCATTCCTTTCATGTGAAAACACAGCAACCACTAGAAAGAAAATTAACTCTATCTTAGCTGAAACCAGGACAGGGCTCAAGAGAAAAAGATGGAGAAAAGAACATGACTGAATAGAAAACAAGTGGGTAGAAGAAGACTGTCAACTACAAGTCAGAAAGACACAGTGGATTTACAGACAGTTTTGGAAATAATAGCTGTACTGTGACTGCCATATATTTGGGACAGGAGTTAGATATAAGACATCTGTGATGGGCAGGATCTGGAAGAGATTTGGTATAAACTCTTCATAGAGTAATGGCTCAAATAAGGAAAAGAGCTACAAGAAGTGAATGCTTACACAGAGACATTGTCCTGATCCCATGGTCATCAAGGAATCATGCTGCAGAGGTGGTTTAGGTTGATTTGCAACTCATTTCCACTTGTCTTGCCATGTCTTTCAACCATGTGTAAAGGCCATCTTTCCCCATACTGGTTTCTGATGACAGTTTGAAGAAGCCTGGAAAACCATTGGGTGTTTGGTTTTGTATTTGTTAATTGGTACGTTATGTGGGTGTTTAATGATAGTGTTACTATGTATATTAATGCATACAGGGGGCATGTAAAACATAGGAAAAATACTCAAATATTTAAAAAACATAAATAAATACATTTTTTCTTAAATTCTCCATGCAACTGTAGTGAAGAGAGTTTAATTAAGATGTCTTGTCTTCGCAAAAAAACTGAATTCCAGATCAAGACATTTATCTTAATAAATACACTTAAAACTGCTACAACACATTATAGAGGAATAGGTATATTTTGTTAAATTCACAGTCATACTATCCCAAATACATATCTGTGTCTTCACTGGTTGACAATCAAGCTTTTCTACAGTAAAAGGCATTAAATAGTATATTAGACTACACATTAAATACTCCTAAATTTACCTTTGTAAGTACACTTGACTGGTCTTGTTAATTCTTGGGTAGGGCAAAGTGTTTATATTAAGAATGAACCTATACACAACAATATATATGTAGTGACTCTACATGAAAAATGCTCCATGTTGAACTCTTCTTCACCTTTCGTATGTGTTAAAGAATAAATTATCTGTTTGAATGCTTCCATCACAGTGAAGTGTGGAAGTATTTTCTTCCTTATTCTATTTTTCTCACCAAGGACATTCTGTAAAAAAATTTAATTCTCACAGCTAAGATGCTGACTTCACACAAGCTTCATGACTGTCAATTATTTCCATCCTGTCATTTCTGTGTGCAACAGAAAAGAAGAAAAGAAAACAAGATTCTCACTTTTTCTTTCACTTTCCCAGCCTTAAGAAAAGGAAATATTTTCTCCCATAACCAAGTCTAAGACCTCCCACAACTCTGGGCTCAGTTCACTCCCTTTTTAACAGGCAGAAAGGACTCCTACTGCTTGAATGGGATTTGGTACAGGGATGTAGGAATACTCTTTTCCACTACATGATCCTAAAGATATTTCTGGACAAGATCATAAAGAGGCAGATTCCATCATTATTTCCGGAGTGACTGGAGGGTCTCAAGAACTAACTGTATTGGAAGCCTAAGTAAGCCTAACTGAGAACAGATGGGAGAAGCACCCCATTATGACTGGCCCAGATGCTCTGTGCATCCTTGGCATATACTTCCTCAAGAGAGGGTATTTTAAAGACCAAAAAGGGTATAGGTGGGCTTTTGGTATAGCAGAGGTAGAGACTGAGGACATTACACAGCTGTCTACCCTTCCTGGTCTTTCAGAGGACCCTTCTGTTGTGGGACTGCTGAGGGTTAAAGAACTGCAGGTGCCAATCACTACTGCCACAGTGCATGGATAACAATATCGCACCAACCAAGACTCCCTGATTCCCAAACATAATTTGATTCATTGCCTAGAGAGCCAAGCAGTGATCAGCAAGACTTGCTCACCCTTTAACAGCCTTATACAGCCAGTGCAAAAGTCTGATGGAGACTGGAGATCAACAGTAGACTATCATTGCCTGGATGAAGTCACACTGCTGGCGAGTCCTGCAGTCCCAGACATGCTAGAACTTCACTCTGAAGTGGAGTTAAAGGTAGCTAAGTGGTATGCTACAACTGACATTGCTAATGAGTTTTTCTCTGTTCCTTTAGCAGCAGAGTGCAGGCCACAGTTTGTTTTCACCTGGAGAGACATCCAGTACACATGGAATCGACTCCCCCAAGGCTGGAAACACAGCTTACTATTTGCCATGGACTGATCCAGACTGCACTGGAACAGGCTGGAGCTCCGCAACACCTGCAATACATTGATGACATTATTGTGTGGGGCAACGCAGCAGAAGTTTTCAAGAAAGGTAAGAAAATAATCAAAATTCTTCTGAAAGCAGTTTTTTCTGTAAAAAAAGAGGTAAGGTCAAGGGACATGCAGAGAGATCCAGTTTTGTGGAATTAACTGGCAAGATGGGTGACACCAGATCCCAACAGATGTGATTTAAAAAATAACAGCTATGTCCCCACCAACTAACAAAAAGGAAACACAAGCCTTCTTAGGCTTTGTGGGTTTCTGGAGAATGCATATTCCAGGTTATAGTGAGATTGTGAAATCTCTCTGTGAAGTGACTTGAAAGAAAACTGAATTTATGTGGGGCCCTGTGCAACAGCAAGCCTTTGAACAAATTAAACAAGGGATTGTGCATGGAATAGTCTGAACAGGATGGGACATTAAAAATATGCTCTACACCACAACCTGAGACAATGGTCCTACTCCGAGCTTATGGCAGAAAGCACCAGGGTAGACTTGAGGTCGACCCCTAGGATTTTGGAGTCAAGGATACAAAGGCTCTGAGGCCAACTATACTCCAACTGAGAAAGAAATATTGGCAGCATATGAAGCCGTTAGAGCTGCTTTGGAAGTAATTGGTACCAAAGCACGGCTCCTCCTGGTACCCTGATTGCCAGTGCTGGGCTGGATGTTCAAGGGTAAAGTTCCTTCTACTCATTGTGCCGCTGATGTTACCTGGAGCAAATTGATTGCATTAATTACACAGTGGGCTCAAATAGGAAAGCCCAATCATCCAGGAATTATAGAAGTGATCACAAACAGGCAAGGCAAGGCAAGGCAAAGACTTTGGAATGCCACCAGAAGAGGTAGTGACACATGCTGAAGAAGTCCCACCGTACAATGAGTTCTCAGATAATGAGAAATAGTATGCTCTGTTCACTGATGGATCTTGTCATATTGTAGGAAAACATCGAATGTGGAAAGCTGCTATATGGAGTCCTACACAAGTGACAGAAGTGGCTGAAGGAGAAGGTGAATCAAGTCAATTTGCAGGAGTAAAAGCCATCCAGCTGGCTTTAGACATTGCTGAATGAGAAAAGTTCCCAGCATTCTATCTCTATACTGACTCATGGATGGTGGTAAATGCTTCATGAGGGTGGCTAATATGGTAGAAACAGAGTACCTGGCAGCACAGAGGTAAACCCGCCTGGGCTGCTGAATTGTGGCAAGCTGTTGCTGACCGGCTAGGGAAACTGGTCATAAAGATACTTCAGGTAGATGCCAATGTACCTGTGAGTCGAGCCACTGAGGAACACCAAAACAGTCAACAAGTGGACCAGGCTGCTGAGATTTTCCAGACAGATTTGGACCAGGAACATAAGGGTGAACTATTTTTAGCTTGGTGGGCCCATGACACTTCAAGTTGTCAACAAAGGGATGCAACATATAAATGGGCTTATGACCAACAGGTGGATATAACCATGGGTATTATTGTGCAGGTTATCCACTACTGTGAAAAGCGCCAAAATCAAGCAAGTTAAACATTGAAGACCTTTGTGGTATGGGGGACAATGGCTGAAATATAAGTATGGGGCGACTTGGCAAATTGACTACATCACACTCCCTCAAACACACTAGGGTAAGCACTACATGCTTACAGTGATGGAAGCAAGCACCGGATGCTTGGAAACCTCTGCCATGTCCAATCCCCCTGCTCAGAATACCATCTGAGGCCTTGAAAAGCAAGTCTTGTGGTGACATGGTGTTCCAGAAAGAATTGAGTTGGACAATGGAACTCATTTTAAAAATAATCTTATAAGCCATTGGGCCAAAGAACATGGCATTGAGTGGGTATATCATATTCCCTATCATGCACCAGCTTCTGGGAAAATTGAACAATATAATGGACTGTTGCAAACCACCTTGAAAGCAATGGGGGGGTGGAACATTTAAAAATTAGGACAAGCATTTAGGGAAAGCTACCTGGTTATTTAACACCAGTGGATCCATCAATCGAGCTGGTCCTGCTCAATCAAACCTTTTACATACTGTAGAAGGGGATAAAGTCTCTGTAGTGCATGAAAGGAACACACTGGGGAAAACTGTTTGGATTTTTCCTACATCAGGCAAAGGCAAACCCATTCGTGGGACTGTTTTTCTCAAGGACCTGGATGTACTTCGTGGGCAATGCTGCAGAATGGAGAATTTCAACATGTACCACAAGGAAATATGACCCTTGGTGAGAATACTCAATTCTGAGGTGTATGACATTAGTTGTTGTATAATACCAACAGTGTTCAGTAAGTGTTTTTCAGGATAACGTAGTAGGGATGAAACCAGAGTTAGCTTCACCAAGTGGCATTCAGCAAACTCTTCGAGGTGGGCATGCTACCTCTGGGCATGAACCACAATGAATTTTGTACCATCTTTCCTGCCCTGAGAGTCTGCCATGATAGATGAAATCCTGCCATTATGAACTTAACAAACATTCGTGTACAAAGATAAATCATAAATGAGTGACCTCTGTGTGTATGTGTATATATATATCTGTATGTGTATGTGTATATATTTGATAGATAAAAAGTAACAGTGATCTGAGCATGACAAAAATGGCATGGAGTAAGGGATGGAATGACCTGGTTTGAGGTAAAACAGAACCAATTTTCTGTTTAGTAATTTTACTTTTCAGTTAAGCCTTGTCTAAGTAACAGAACTTTCTGAGATTAACAGATACTGTCCGTTTCCAGAGCGATAAGACCTGATTGCTTACAATTTATGCCAAGGAACAGGATGCAGAGAGGTTCTTGTTTATCCTTATTGCTATAACAACCATGGCAGCCAACTTTGGTATTTGCCCCATTGGAGGGTGGAAAGCAGAAAAGCGTAGAGGGGTCACACCTGCGGGGAGGAGCGGACAGGACAGGTAACCCAAAACTGACCAACAGGGTATTCCATCCCATCTGCCTCATGCTCAGTGTAAAAGCTGAGGGATCAAAGGGTCAGGCCTCTTTCTTCAATGGCCGGCATCTGAGGAGCATTCTGTTTGTTTGTCTGCCTTTGATCTCAATCCGTGTTCCTGAATCCAGATCTGGAATCCAGCTCCCATCTGTTGCTGAGTCCCATCTGGGACTTTCCTAGTGCCTGCCGGTGATGTGATCATCTTCTTGGGAGCTCGATATGGTTTTGTATATATTGCATATATTTTGTTATTTTCTTTTTATTAATTTATTAATATTTTCATTAAACTAGTTTAGTTTTCTTTAAACTTATAAATCTCTTTCTCTCTCTTCCTCCTCTCCCTGAAGGGACATACTCTCCCTCTCTGAAGGAAGAGAGGTCAGAGAGGATCTGTCGTTCATTTCAGTGACCAGTCTGGCCCAAACCGCTGGGGAAGTTTTAACAGAGAAAATTAAACATAATACAAGCATGGAGATATTACTATGACTTTTATTTCAATGTGATTTATTATCAGGCAGGATTTTTTTCTTCCCTTCAGCTTCCACAGAGTTGATACGACTTTTGTCTCCATTGCCATGTCGTATGACAGGCAGTAGGATTAATGATGAAGAACAAAGGTCCTTTTGTTATGTAACAGATAACTCTACCATAATAAATTGCATGTAAAACAAAACAGTGCCACCGAACAGCTAGTCTGTGGGGCTCTGACACCTTTCCAATTCTGGTATAGCATCAATGGTGTAACATTATGTTTAGATCCAACTGGCATGATCACATGTATTCAGCATGGGTCAGCATGGACAAATATGATGACTACTGTGGGAAGAAGCTAGCAAGGGAGCAGCCACTCCTCAGCTACAGTCACAACCTGCATATTTTTTATATTCACAGAATCATGGAATCACAGAATTTTCAGAGTTGGAAGGGACCTCTAGAGATCATGTAGTCCAACTCCTCTGCTAAAACAGGATTGATAGGTTTTTTATAATTTCCTGTTGCAGGAAGACAAGCAATACTTTTCATCCTTGTTTGATCCTTGCAGCTGCTTCCTCAGCCAACTACAGATCATACATTTCAAAATTCTTTCATGTTAAAATGGTAGTCATACCTTCACATATTGTATTGGTATGATGCAAGTTACTGATGCTAAAATTAACAATCTAATAACTTCATGGCAAAGCTAGGTCAGCACACTTGTTTTATATTGATTTCATGCATGCATCTAATTATCTGTGCTGTCAATAAAATAAGGCATAAACTCTCTTTCAATCAATGGACCAAAATGTAATATTCTGTATTGGGTTTACATGGCAACATTTTGGTAGTGGGGGGCACTGCATGGATGGCTTGTGTAAGAAGCTGCCAGAAGCTTACCCTATGTCCAACAAAGCCAATGCCAGCAGGCTCCAAGAAGGATGCACCGCTGGCAAAGGCCAAGCCCATCAGTGACAGTCATAGCACCTCTGGTATAACATAGTTAAGAAGGATAAAAAAGCCCTGAGGAAACTGCAGCCAAAGAGAACAGTGAGAATGTGTAAGCAAAACATCTCTGCAGACATCAAAGTCAGTGAAGAACGAAGGGGAGGAGGTGCTCCAGGTACTGAAATACATAGTCCCCTGCAGTCCATGATGAAGACCATGGCGAGGCTGCCTGTCCCCCTACAGCCCGTGGAGGACCCCACGCCACAGCAGGTGGGTGGCTGAAGGAGAATGTGACCCTGTGGAGAGCCCATGCTGGAGCAGGCTCCTGGCAGGACCTATGGTCCCATGGAGAAAGGAGCCCATCTTGGAGCAGGTTTGCTGGCAGTACTTGTGACCCCATCAGGGACCCACACTGGAGCAGCCTGATCCTGAAGGACTGCACCCTGTGGAAGGGACCCACACTGGAGCAGCTGGTGAAGAACTTCAGCCCATGGGAAGGACCAACGTTGGAGAAGTTTGTGGAGGACTGTGTCTTGTGGGAGGGACCCCACGCTGGAGCAGGGGAAGAGTGTGAGGAGTCCTCCCCCTGAGGAGGAAGGAGCAGCAGAGACAAGGTGTGATGAACTGACCACAACCCCCATTCCCCATCCCCCTGCGCCACTCGGGGGGAGAAGGAGAGAAAAGGGGAGTGAAGCTGAGCCCAGGAAGAAGGGAGGGGTGGGGGGAAGGTGCTTTAAGATTTAGTTTTTATTTCTCGTTACCCACTCTGATGTGATTGGCAATAGATTTGATTAATTTCCTCAAGTCGAGTCTGTTTTGCCTGTGACGATAATTGCTGGGAGATCTCCCTGTCCTTACCTCAACCCACGAGCCTTTCAGTGTATTTTCTCTTCCCTGCCCAGCTGAGGAGGGAAGTGACAGTGTGGCTTTGGTGGGCACCTGGCCTCCAGACAGGGTCAACCACCACATATCCATTAAACAATTTTTTTTTCTATCAAAATGCATAAATTGATTTTGCTAATTCAAACCCTCCCTCCTTAGCTCTAAAAATAGTGTCTACGTATATTTCTTTAAAAATGAAGTAAATGCATCTGAATGCTTTTGTTTGCCATTCTTCCCTCCTGCCCCCCCCCCCCCCCCAGCCCTGTAATTTTCTCCTTACTCTATATGGGAGATCATTAAAATAATAAAAACTCTATTTGTTTTAAATGTGTTCCTACATGGGAATTGCATGTAGTAATAACTTTTGTTGAGATAGAAACACTAACATTCTAACTGGCCTTCGGCTTTCTGTTATGAGTATAGTTCCACTAATGACCTACTGAGCCTGTCCCCTTCAGAGATTAATTTGAACAGAAATTTAAAATGTGTAGATGGGCACCGAAAGCTGTTTGGAGCATGAAGATGGTGAAAAGTAAGCTTGTCAGTCACTCTTATGGTTCCCCCCTTAACTGACATACATCTGCATTAATACATAGATTTTCCTAAGTGCCAGTAATCTATCCAGGGGGAATTAAAGACTGAAAGAAAACGTTAAAAGGTAGGTTACTGTCAATGACTGGAAACAGACTAGTTTATTGCCATATGAACATCAATCCATCACTCAGGGCATAGTATCCGGGGATTACAAGTGCTACTGATATATGTCAAAATGCATTTTCTCTTTTTACCTGTAGCTTTACTCTGTCTCTGTCCAAAATAATGATCCTGCTATCCAAGTATTTTGCTGTCATGAAGTGGTGCTTGGCAAACGTGAGGCTACTGGTGAAAGCACCATACACACGGTAGTGCTTTGATGAAGTCTGCTCCCAGATAGGCTATTACTATAGTTAGAAAAAGATCCGTGACTAGGATCCCTTTCTTTCCAGCAATGTTTTTATAACAGAAGATAGAAAAGGCGTTTCACAGACCTAGTAAGAAAATTATATACCTCTTGATGACCCCTACAGAAAGATGGGTACTTTAATGGGCAAAATCATTAAGCTCTCTTGTACATCTTCCCATTTCACCACCACTTTTTTTCATTGTTTGTGAATATGAAGAAGTACTGATCAAAAACAAAACCCAAAATAAATCATGAGAGAGAATAAACTGCATTGATCCTCTCTATTGGAATGTTGCATACCTGTGTGATGATGGACAGCCCCCCCTCCTTTGGTCACTTGGTGCTTGTTGTGATTCCCCGTGCCTAGGACACACACCAACCTAGGAGATGTCAGGCATGAATTGCGAAAGATAAAGGACCATAGGGTTAAGGCACTCCCTTAATGTGCCTGGCTCCTGCTTCCCTTATCACCTGGGACTCTCACTCCCTGACAGCCCAGTACATCTGTACCTGGATCATGGCCCAAAGGGAGATGATACCAGAACTTGCAGATCTAGCAAGTTCTGGTCTTGCACAACTGGTGGAAAGTATGGGAATATTCCATCATCAGAGTTGGGTTGGAGCGGAAAAATACCTGCCAAAAGTCAATGATTTTGGACTCTGTAAGTAATGATTCTAGCAAGACCCTTTGAGCTCTCCTGGATCACAGCGGGCTGTGACCAGCAGCTGCCCTGGGCCAGGACACCTCTCAGGCAAACACCTCGAGGACTGGAAAGCCAGGACAAGCCAAGTCCCCTTGAATCCCTATTATCACTTGCTGAGGAAGGCCGATGCATTGTGAACATTTGCTATAAACTCAAAAAGGGAAATTTTAACTATAGGCTAACCTGTATTTAGTCCACCTCTATATATATACATTAGCTCTTACAAGCGTGGATGTTCTTATGTTCTACTGGATCCAAATATTTGTCCATGCATGTGTAAAAGGGGCATCTGTCAACTCATTGGAGTCACCCATTGTGAAGGGACCTTTAGTCCTAATAGTTAAAAACTCTGGTGTAGGTGTTTATGCGACCCTTAAGTGTTGTGTCTTTGTATGTTCTTGTTTATATGTATATGTATTGATTTAGTATGCCTTATAGTAACTTAGTGTGAATCTTGCCATCTTTGAATCTGTAATTAAGTCGCTGTTCAATTATTTTGTTAAAACATCTTGTAAATCCTTAAATCAGTTAATAATTAAGTACTGCTAAAACTTAACGTCTTGAGCTATCTCAAATCATTAATAAAATTTGAATTGCTATTAAATCATAACTGTGTCAGATATTTCCATCCACAACAACCTGTCAGGAGAGACAAATGGAAGCCAGAAAAACAGGTCTGGTCACTGATGCCATTTAACAAAACTTCTGACTGAGGACTTACTGAAGACTTCAGTGACTTGAGTGTGGTTGGGCAGGATGAGCTAAGAGTAGGGAAAGATGACAATACAACATTAGGAATACAAAACTTTGAACACCTTTCTTGTTCTGTTAACCATATATGACTTCAAGATTTTATTTTAGTTAATTTTGTTTTTTGCATGATTATTTTAAAAGATATAGAGGGTGGCAATATATGTTGGTAAACACAGTAAGCAGAATAGTAAACCACTGTTTTAGTGTTATGTATTCCTCAAAGATTAAATGGTAAAACAACAAAAAATGTTTCTGCACCCTTGGAGTTTTAATAACTACAGGTGGCATCATCAAATCAGAAGAATGGAAATCCTTACAAAGGCTTGATTTCTGTGTTGAAGTGAAATATGCCATTTAATACAGTTAAATTGCTACTTGGGACAGTAAAAATTCATACATTCCACTTTCATTTTGAAGAGTGGATATTTAAATAGAAGTATTTAAAAGAAATGTACTAGTCTAGAAGTTACAATATAGATATGCTTAGATAAACCGTGGATCCTTCTATAATCAACAGAGAAAAGTTAGCGCATTCATTTGTTCAACTTCTCAGCTTTAGAATGAGACAATTTCAATTGTTTTACTACAGACTCAGCTAGGTTCAGATGTCCAGAATACTGACATCTACAGCTGACCGAATTGATCCTGCTCTGAGGATATTTCTATACCGATAAATAACACAGGTAGAGGAAACAACTTTGACACTGTCACTTTTCATCCATGTTTCATCACGCTGTGCCTTTTGGTCTTGGGCCAGAAACCAGACCTTACCCTGGTTTATTTGGCAGCAAATAGTCTACAAAACAATTTAGAGTGCTGAACAGTCATCTTACATGTTTAATTTCAAAACCAGATTTCCAAAGCAACGAACATACAGATGGCAAGATGACTGAGTTAAGAAAGAGCAGACCTAATTGCCTTTCTGGTTAAACAGATATTTTCTTTGGTTGCTTGTCTAAAAAGTATAAAGTGTCTCAATTGCATTACTAGTAGAAGCACAGAAAACAGAAAACCTTGAGGACTGAGAAAAAGAGCCAGCTGTATTAATAGTGCTGCAAAAAGGCAAGGTATTTTACAACTTTGTTGTAACCCTTGAAAACAGAGAGTGGTAATCAATGACTGCTGAATACAAGATGTCATTCTCAAGGAGACAGGAGATAAAGTTTACATGGCTATAAAGTTTAAAAACAGACCAAAAGTCCATTTCCTTCAAATTGTCAGCAGCCACCTCTATGTTTGTATGGCACTAATGAATTGCTGACCTTCTGCCAAGGCAACTTGCTGTGATTACAGCAAGAATCATAAGATAAAGAACCCAGGTTTATTGCAAATTTGAGTGTAGGCACACGAGACTCTGCCTGCACTGCAAATAGCTTAATTTTATAAGGAGAGTAATCTGACTGGATGTACATAACAGGAACCAGAAAGGAGGAATGAAATTAAGCATTTCAGCGGTAGTAGCTGATAAGGATTCTGGAAGTAACCTCAGCAGGGATTTACAGCCTTCTAGTTACCGTTACAATTTCTCATCAGGCATGCAGTGCATACCTTTAGGAACCAGTAGTCTTCCACCTCAATCTCCTGCATCAAGCAGATCTGCTGTTACTGTAACAGCATCTTCAAAAAACAAAACAAAACAACAAAAAACCACCACCACCACCCCAGCCAATGACCAAGAAACAACAACAACAACAGCAAAACACACCAGGAAACCTCATATAGGCTGAAATTAAAGAAAAGAATGATACAAAGGGAAATGATGGCAAATTCCAAAACAATGGCTAGCTTCAGAGCTGGTGTAAGTACAAATATCTTTGAGAAGATGGACATCCCCCTAGCAATTAATTTTTAACACTTACGTGCGTATTTGGCAATATATGTATATATATTCAAAATTTGTATTTAAATATTTATTTTCAAACAAGCCAACTTCATTATGACATTTAAGATCTTGATGTTATGAGATCTGTTTCCTTCGAAGCTCTTGGCATCTGCTGACTTCAGAAGTGAATATACTGTAAAGGGAATGGAAGTGTCACCCAGGTTAAAATTATGTTAAGTAAGAAGGAAAAGATTTTTTTAGGGAAAGCTTTGCTGTCATAAAATGAGACATGCAGAGTTTTCAGGGGTCATGTGTAACCCTGAGAGATGACTACTATTTCTGGATTAATTTTGTAACCAGCTGACACTTCTGAAGTTTTGAAATTGCAACTTCTAGTAAGCACTTATGAGACAGGATTAAAGAAGAAAAGATGAAATACAGATGTAAATAATTTAAGTAGCCAGCTCAGTTGAGGTTTCTGGAAATTTCTTCTTCCACTACAATGCTCAGAGCTTTACGGCAAGCATTAGCAGCGTCAGTGCATACTAGAATTTGGACTGATCAGAACTTAAAAGTAAGGCAGCAAAGAACTTTGGACTCCTGATAATAATGGGCCAAATATACTGAGAATGTAAGCAAATTCAATTCCATTAGAGATCCATTAGTGTGCACAATTCTTAATAGTTTTATAGTTAATTGGTTTAATGTTATTAAACTAACAATTTAGGAATGACTGTGTAAATTAAATATAATAGGAATTATGTTGACATATCATCTATTATATATTATAAATACCATAGAATACCAATAACACATCTGCTAGGAGAAAAAATTATAAGCTTAACTGCAGGAGGAAATTGCTGAACTTCCCACACAGCTTCTTAAAATTGCTTGCTTGGTCAATTTTTTAATCGTAATATGACTATGTAGGAAATTATTCATGGGGTTCTGTAATGACAATATCATTGTTGTTAATTAATAATTAACAGGATTCTAACAGTTAAGATGAATTCTAATTCATGGCTTGAATTATCAGTTTTTCTAGCATTCACCGACCCAAAGATGTCAGAGCTGGAGCTGGTCAAAGAAATTTCAGGAGAACTTTGTCCCAGCAGAATACACTGTTCTACAAACAGGAAGAGTACTTGGTGAAATTAGGTAATTTCACAAGAATTTTAGTTTAGATGATATTTAGGAAATAAAATTGAGGCAATATAAAAACATTTCTAGTTAAGTATTTAAATATTGTCTCTCTTTTTGAGACTCCCTTTTTTAAATAAGTTTTCACTTAGGTATTTTTAAATCACACATATATCGAAAAAGAAACTTAAAATGTTTTGAGTAAACACTTTTTGAAAAAAAAACATTTTCCTTTGGAAAAATTAAGAAAGGTTTTGTAGTACAAATTGATTTAACTAGAAGAAAGCATTTGGTATCCACAAACTCTTCCATGAGTGTAATTTCTGTCCCACACAGAAATCTCCGATAGAGATTTTTTTAAACAGGGGCATTCTTTGTGAAATGGATTTCTTCCCGTTGCATGCACCTTTCTCTTATTTCTCTGCTTGAAAATTTCAAAGCATATCCCCGTGTCTCCTCTTGAGAGGTGAGAAGACTGTCAAACAAGGTCTTTTATTCTTGCTTATAGTCTTCACCCCTAAAACTCTGTTGGAAACATGAGGACTAGCCCTGCCCAGCTGACCCTTTACTGGCCCGTGCTTAAAGTCATCCTGAGAGCAAGTTCAGAGCACTGAGGATACAACCATGCAGCAGCCCACCTCCTACCACTACTGTGATTATTGGACTTCTGTGGAGACCATCTGTTCAGTTTTAATAAATGCAGTGCAGTATTAAGAGACTAATGTTGGTAACTTTCTACTTTAGTGCTACATTAAATTAGCTCTGCGTTACAATAGAACTCTTACGGCTGTATCTATGACATCCAAATGAATTTTAAATTAATTCATTGTTATTAGTGCAATTACACTGCATAACAAGGAGTTAAGATGAACATGACACTCAGAAAAAAAATTATTTCCATTAAAACTGAAGTACATTTACTGCACTGTTTTAAAGATATTTTTTCCTTTACTGTAGCTTTTAGTAAATCCACATCACTCAGATGCATGAATATTTGAAACAGTACAAGAGCCTTAACATCCACAAATCCTTAACAATGATTTGGCCTGTCTTTTTTTTTTTCCTTTTTTTATCTTTCAAGAGCTACTTTAACTTATCTTTTCAGGGGTTTGTGGGCATCCTTCTACAAAAGCCATTCTATTTGAATTTATAAAGTGCAGAGACTAGCTTGAACAATAAAATCCAGTTTTCCTAATATGTCAGGCAGGCAAACACTGCCACATTAGGACGCCACTCTAGAGTGGCTACTGAACAGAAAAGCATTAGGATCAGGATTTCAGAAAGGTTGTATTACTTCTGCTGTGTGCAACTCCTTAAATGCTGTATTTCAGAGGTGAATAACCCATGCAATTATTTTTCTTTCGCCTTCTCAGCGTATATTTATCCTAAGTCTTATTTCAAAGCTGGGATGTTCTTAAGAGGTAGAAGTTTATACGTTTAAGTACAGAGATCCTGTGAATCAATTGAGGAACTTCTCCTTCAGTATGTCAATCTCATTTTATGTCTGAATCATCAAACACTGCAGGGATTATCTGTAGTTTTTCTGGAAGAACTGGACCACACTTGAAATAAGAAAGCCGTGCTGTGTGTGTAAAATATCATTGTTCTTTTCCATGTTTAGCTTCACTCCACTCACAATTTGGACGTAAATCTGTATTGTTCAGAAGATAAAGAGCTAATACCATGACACTGCTTCTTTCCATATCCTTTTCTGTGTAGCCCTCACAGGCAAAAGTAACAAAAAATTCTGTCTTTCAAAACTCCATCTTCTAAGTTTCTACGATCTTGACAATTTGAGAAATGGAAGGGGGAAGTTTTAATCAGTTAAAATATGATGATGATGGTGTTAGTGTTGTATATGCATAGTATATGTATATGCAATAGTTTTATATGCAATAACTTTGCTTTTTAAATATGTAGATAACAAAAATTAACTTTTTGTTTTCAAATTTGAAAAGGATTATTTTAACAACATTGAAATGTCTTCAATTTTTAAATAACAAATTATTCAAAACTTACCTGTCTTTGTGGATGCCTCCAAGCCAAAGTATTATCACTGTTCCAGCTTGCAATAATTTGCTATTCAGAAAAAAATAGTAAAAAATTATTGGCCTTTCTTTAGTACATTATGTAAATACATGCCTCCTTCTAAAGAGGAGCTTAATTATTCTGGAGCTTGGTTCTAGATCACATAGCCTTTTTATCTCTCTATGTGGCCTTATTCTCAGTCCTAAAAGGTAATCATATTACATTGCTTATTTTTCATACACAGAGAAAGCCATTAGGTTTTCCAAGCAGTACTACTGATACATATAGTTAAGATATTCCCCAAAGGCCACAGTCACGTTGTAATGCCAATATTGAAGAAAACCACTTCAGACAGTTCCGCTCCTAAGGCTCAGGACCTGAAAGTTGTTGAATGTCTCACAACATATATTTACTTTCAAAGACCGACTCTAAATCTTTAACCTATATCCTCTGTGGTGAAAGGATTACACATTTCCTTCAAAGAAAAATGAGTTACTTAACACATTTCAAGAACAGGATACAACTTCAGAGTCTGCAGTTAAATAAACCAAAGTGTTACTAAAAAGCACCTTGCAAGACTAAAACCACATAAAAAATAAAATAAAATAAAAAAAAGGTTTTTGGTATTCTTTGTTGTCTTCCTCAGATAGGAAAGGTTTGGGTATTTGGGTCTCTTATAAGCCTTTTTCCTTACCCTGATGTAGCACAGCCATACATTTTGGGATATAGTTTGAACATGTCATTATTATATGTTTTTAAGTTTGGCATTGTGACTTAGAAAATCATAAGACAATATGGTTTGGGGTTTTTTTCCCTTTGAGCTCTTCTGTATATCTAGTTGAAGATGAAAGAATATTACACCTCAGACCTCTCTTGTCATGATCTAGAGTGCTGCAATGGTAGTGCAACAGATAAACTGAGAAATACATCTGAACAAAAGATCCCAATCTGCAGAGGTTTGGGGCTATGGGATTTTTTTTTTTCTTTTTCTTTTTTTTATGAGTGGATGACATAGAAATATAATAAAACAAGTGATTTCCATCTTTTTAATGGGGGGTAATATCAACAAAACCTACACTTTTGTAACTGTTCCCTTAAACATTTTTTATGTTTTCTGCTTAACCTCCAGTTCTAAATGGTAAATTCACTGGTTTCCCATTATAGAAATTAATGTACTATAATCAGACAGTGCTACATATTTGCCATTCTTTCGTCAACACAGAGATGGAGAATTCCTTGTACTACAATTTCTAAAATGCTTGGGGAACAACAGCATTGAACAGCACATATATATCACTTTTATATTGCCTACATCTATTGTTGCACATAATGTCTTTTGATATCCACTGTTCTTCAACAAAA
Source organism: Burhinus oedicnemus (assembly GCA_008921705.1). Lineage (NCBI taxonomy): Eukaryota > Metazoa > Chordata > Aves > Charadriiformes > Burhinidae > Burhinus > Burhinus oedicnemus. The sequence goes on from VFFE01007491.1 coordinate 1,101,931, forward strand.
CCTTTATCAGAGGGGGCTTCTTAATTCTGTTTTGAGTATCTGGTATTTACATCAGTCTATTCAGCAAGAGAAACTATTAACTGTAATTATTCTGTTTTGTTATCACCTGCAATAATAATCCACACATCATAACAGTAGTTAGTGTCTAACCATAAAAAATAGACTTTCCAAGGAAAGTTTTCTGTGGCTGGAATCTTTAAGTGGGTCACAGACTATGCTCTAAAAACCTAAAAACAACTCTGTTTCACAAAAATGAGCAAGGTGGATGGATTAAAGCAGTAGATCAAATACATCTAATTGACTTCATGATTTTTATTTTTTTTTACAAAGTTCTTCAAGTGTTAAGTAAGCATATCAGAGGCTCAAATTCCCAAATGATAACAGAAAAGACATAGGATTTATTTGAATTTATAAAGTGGAATGTTTGCTACTTCTGAACTACCTGAGCTGTCAGTATCATCTAACATTTTGTTCACGGACTTTTAAAAGTCTTTTTCTATATCCCTCCAAAGCTACAGAAAAACAACAAATGGACAAAACCAATGAACTAAGCAAGCAAAACACCTACCGTAAATGAATGCTTTCATTATGAAACTACTGTTATGGATTTATGAAACCAAAACCGGATTTTATGTTTTTTTAAGATATACTTTCTCGATGGTTTCCAATTATATTAATTAGGAAATAAACTTTGTTTTGTTTACTAACTGATTGTTGAATTTCACATTAGTCCACATCTTTTCAAGTTTTGATTCACCATTAAAAAGTAGCAAAAATTAAAAAATTTAATTTTAAAGCCATATTATATTCAGAATCTCTCACTTCTCCAAAAATCTGGAAGTAAATTGGGACATTTAAATAAATATTTATGAATAACAGTGCATTTGGGGGTAAAAAATGTCCATTTAATTTCTGGGGGAAGGGGGTTGTGATATTGTTTATCACATCTCAGAACCTTGGATTTTTACTGTTTTCGTCTTCAACTATACAAATGTTGTTCATATCAAGTCTCAGGTGGAACTACATTACAGCTAATGCTTTCAGTGGAAATACAACCGCAATAGCACCTGTCTGTCCTCCAATCACCTTTCCCATGTATCCAGCCATTACTTAACCTGATAGAAGTGAATGTTATAAATGGGTTTAAGACAAGAATAGGCATGTTTGTGGAAAGCACGTTCATCAGCTGCTGTTAAATATACTCTAGATGCAATCTTCAGCTCACAAAGCCCTTTAACCATCTATGATGGCACAGATCACAACTTTTTTTTCCCATTTGATTCTTTTCTTTCTCTGACAGAGGAATGGCCACTACTGAAAACATGTCCTGAACTAGAATCTTTAACCTGATCCACTAGACATTTCCTTATATTCTTAAGCTTTGTTTTTTCTTATATTTTATCCCAAGCCTGGAGAGGGGAGATGAGGGGAAATAAAAGTAAAGCACTATAATTCACTGCTTTAACTTCAGTAAAAACATGTATCTGGATTAAATTTCTTCTTATAACACGTGTCATTTGCTTACACCTTTGCTAAAAACTGTCTGTATAAAACTGTATAAATAATTATTCAGAGAAAAATAAAAGCAAGCAGAAGACTACTTCACTCCTCTCAATGCTAAAATCCACAGTAAATCTTTCTTTTTAAAAAAGAAATGTGGCTCTAAATCTAGGCCTTTTTTTATTTATTTAAGATGCCATTTTAATGGATTGCTATGTCCCATGTTCCTCTTCCTAATTTCCCCCTTAAAGAAGGTAATATATTCAGGAAGAGGTGTTAGTGGAATTAAAAAAACACTTAGTATAAGGAAAAGAACTAACAATATGGCATATTCTTCTGTATAGCTATTTTCACTATTATCTACATAGCATCTTTATTTCTGTCAAATAAATCAGATCTGGAATTATGTTACATTAAAGACAATAAATGGAAATCACAGACATTGCCAAAGGCATAAGTTTCGTTAATACATATTGAAAATATTAAATTAGGCAAAAAAAAAACCCATTAACACTACTTGAAATAATATACCAATCATCATTTTTTTCAGATATATTATTCTTATTTTAACTGTCTTGGAGGAATTTCATTAGGAGACAAAATACATGAAAAATAATAATAATAAAATTTGCTCAAGCTTCCTAAGAAATTGGTCTACAATTTAAAATAGCTTTACATTTGCTGGCATTGGCTTTATGGGTAGAATTTTTCCAACACAAGGTGAAATGGAAATCTAACTCCTATTGCAAATCTAAGACTTAATGCTTCTAAGCTTCTTATTTTAAGTTGTTCCATGCCATTGCAACCTACTCGTTTTAAAATTGACTTCAAAGCCTGAATATCAATTTCCAGCCAGCAACTCTTCTATCTTCAGCTTTGTCATAAAACTTTTACTTCCTGCTCTGGTTGTTTCCAATTCAAACTGGTCTGTGTCAAACAAAATATTAGCAAACATTGCATAACTTTCCTATTTCTAACTTCACATTAATTCCCTTTGACATACATCAACATGGAAGAATTTCGGTCTTTGTTTGTTTGTTTCTTTGTTTAGAAAAGATGAAGTTGAAAACAGCACAGGAACAACACTTTCCATTCTATGATTTCTAGAGTGCGTATTAGGAAAAATTTCTTCACTGAAAGGGTTATCAAGCATTGGAACAGGCTGCCCAGGGAAGTGGTGGAATCTCCATCTCTGGAGGTAGACGTGGGGCTGAGGGACATGTTTTAGTGGTGGTTTTGGCAGTGTTAGGTTTATGGTTGGACTCGATCTTAAAGATCCCTTTCAACCTAGATGATTCTATGATTTTATGATTTTTAATATGTTCTACAACATATGAGTCTCTCCTTGATAGACTAATTAACTGGCTCTGTTTTGGAAAGGAAAGTCCATTCTCGCTCAGAGAATATTTTACTGCATTCTCTGTATGTTCTTCATAACAAATGATACATATTTATAAAGGCTGAATATTCATAATTCATTGACTACACGTTTGTATTCTTCATTTTACATATAAATTATGATTATTGTTTTATCTGATTTTGTGCTTTCCATTCAATTACTTAGAGATTTGTGCCCTGCTTTCAACACAAAGCTGTAACAAACATGTTCTCATTATTTACAGACCTTCACCTGATGCAAGCTGAATGACTGTTCAACACACTTTGTAATTATTGAATGTTTTCCACAAGCCAATTTGTAATTCATTTGCATTTTAGTGGTAATGGATTTAGAATCCTGAAACATGATGGGCTTGCATGTTTTATTGACAATTATTGTTATAATTTATAAGCCAAATAAATTGCTAATAGCTTGGGTCACCTTACGGGCGTAATACCTTTCAACATGTGCATCTGATTTTGACTTATGTTCTTGCATTGGATTAGAGTTGCATACATTGTACAACTTGCATTTTTTTAATTAATTATAAATTTTGAACAATGTCCTGTTCTTTGTTTGCCTCTAAAGAAGACTGGGAAATTATTTCAAGACTTGTTATTACTAGGACCTATATATGTCATCAGATGATTCTATTTTTTGAAAGAAAACTTTACTGATAACAATATATGATTCAACATTCTAATGTTTCCTTATACACAATGACAATATTTTTATATATTTGTTGTGTTAGATATAATGTCAACAACATATGCCAATATCATTTCTCTTCTCTGCCAAAAATATAATAATGTGCTGGAAAAAGATGAAATACTAGAACTAATGTCCAAATTTATTCTAAATAAGTTGAGCTGTTTACAAAAGATGATAATGACAGATTCATGTACTAGAAGAATCTTAAATTGCCAGTATAGTTGTGTAAATCTCCTCAAAAGTTATTTTACAAATGAAAATATTCATCTCTCACAACAGAAACAGATTAAAAAATATCATTCATAGGAGATGTCCTTTTATGAGACAAGGACTAGACCTCAGTAAATCTTTGAGAGTTGCAATGACTCAAAAAATCTGAGGATGATTTTTTTTAGACTTCCCAGTATATGTCAAAATGAGTTGCGTGCAAATTTTCATCCAAATACTTTCAGGTTTTATGGCTGAAAATACAAATTTGTAATTACAACTACAATTTTCTTTTTCTTAGTGCTAACTGGAGTATAAACATACAAAAAAATATTCAAGCAAAGCCTCAGAACCACATGAAAATTTCATGAAACATTAGAACAGATCTGTCAGTTAATTTCTTTCTGTAACTGCTAATACAATAACAAGAAATATGGTTTGTAAGAGCAACAAAGAAATCTAATGTAATAAATTGATTGCTTTATGAATCTCAGTATGCTGAGTGACATTATGTTATTCTATTTTTACTTCTAAGTAGATTTCAACAAAGCAGTGACTTGAGACCTCATTTCTCTGCTTACTCTGCTTGCTTTTTCTCCCAGCTGAAGGTCCTGTTAGAAATATTGAAATTAAAGCCACCGTTGAACAGGCCAGGACTTTCACACTATAACGGTATTTCATCTTTTTAATATGTTCATAAGCGAACTGGATGATGGGATCGAGCATACCCTGATGAGGTTTGCTGATGACACCAAACTGAGTGGGGAAGTGAACGCTTCAGAAGGGAGAGCCACCCTGCAGGAAGACCTGGATAGGCTGGAAGAGTGGGCTAACAAGAACCTTATGAAGTTCAACAAGGACAAGTGTAAGCCCTTGCACCTGGGAAAACATAAACCAGGAGTGCAGCACAGGCTGGGATTTACCGGGCAGGGGAGCAGCTCTTTGGAAAGGGAACTCGAGGTCCTGGTGGACAACAAGCTCAGTATGAGTGAACAGTGTGCTGCTGTGGAAAAGAAAGTCAACGGGATGCTGGGTTGCATCAACAAGGGCATCACCAGCAGAACTAAAGAAGTTATTATCCCACTCCACTCAAAGCTTGTCAGGCCACACCTGGAATACTGTGTTCAGTTTTGGACCCCACTATGCAAAAAAGATGTGGACAGGCTGGAGAAGATCCACAGAAGGGCCACCAAGATGATCAAAGAACTGCAAAGCCTGTCAAATAAGGAAAGGCTGAGAGAATGGGGTTTGTGCAGCCATGAGAAAAGAAAGCTTCGGGGAGACCTTAACACCATGTTCCAATATTAAAAGGGTGGCTACAAAGAAGATGGAGACTCCCTTTTTACAAAGAGTCACATGGAAAAGAGGAGGGGTAATGGGTACAGGTTACTCCTGGGGAGATTCCAATTGGACACAAGAGGAAAATTTTTCACAATGAGAACAATCAGCCATTGGAATAATCTCCCCGAGGGAAGTAGTGGATTCCCCACCACTGGACAATTTTAAGATTCAGGTGGACAGGGTGCTGGGCCATCTTGTCTAGACCATGCTTTGGCCAAGAAAGTTTAGGCCCAACAATCCTCGAGGTACCTTCCAACATGGTATTCTATGATTCTATGATCTCAAATCTTATCCAGTTCACAAACTTATATGATTAAATCCTTAGCACCTTGAATACATGTAGCATTTGGCTCTGCATTTAGTATGTCTTAATTAGACATAACTGTGTCTGCTATGTTTTACCTTTGTTTATGAAAGAACACTGTCCACTCTCTGGTTACAGTTTTGTGAGTGCAGTAGTGAGAGACTGTGTGGTTTAGACCTATTGGACACAGTCAAGTCTAAGCTGCTGAACTTTTTAATGATCTTTAAACAGGTTGGATGGTTTCATACACTTATTTCAGTCATCTGATCTGGATCATTTTTGTTGAAGAGAATAAAACTGAGTGCCCAAAAGCTAGCTTCTCCTTCGTTGCATCTATGTCCATAAAGTGTTCATAGTCTATTCACCAGAGCATTTATACCTAAATCAGCAAATATGAAAGCTGGACTTATTATCCTATTTGTTTATGTCCTGGGCTAATGAGTTCATCACTAAATTGTAAGATTTGGTTCTGATTATTACTCTGCCCTGACAAATCCCACATCTGTAATGTTCATTTGATTACTTGGCTGTACAAGTGTTGTTCTGTAACAAAAGGACAAACATTTCTTGCTGTATATTAGTGTTCGTTCCCATCTGTGAATATTTCACATAGTCATGATTTGAATAGTAAGATACAAATCCATTCAAGCTTTGCCAAAGGCTATTTTTAGCTTTCCTGTACTCTCTATTTTCTATTAGGTGAATGTGACTGGAATATTATAACCACAGAATGATTTATGTCACAAATAGCAAGTGTGATTTAGGAATGAAGACCTCATTATTATGTTATTAGTGATGGAATCTGCGGTCATATAAATTTTACCACAAAAGCAACAAAAGACATTATGAGAATATGGCTGTCCTAACTATTATGACATTAAATTTAGGTGAATAGAAGACTTGCAAAGAGGTATTTTCTTTCATGGTCTATCATCAATAAAATACATCTTTACAACTAATAGAATAAAACCAAATCCAAACCAGATAAATCATTTTTTTCTGACTAAATAAGACTAATATTTCTAATCATCTTAGAGCTCTGTCCTGGCAGTTGTACTATGGAAATAAATTTTGCAGATATTCATAAAACTATTTGAGCCCTTAAGATGGGACTTGGACTTTTGGTGACAAAGTACAAGAGAACTGAGACTACCAGGGGAAATGCTGCTCAGGCCTTGCAGCTGCTTAATAATCCTTCCGGTGAAGAAATTTTTCCTAATATCCAATCTAAACCTCCTCCCGTGTAACTTGAGGCCATTTTCTTTTGTCCTGTCACTTGCTATTTGGGAGAAGAGACTGACCTCCCACCTCTCTACAACCTCCATTCAGGTAGTTGTAGAGATCGATCAGATCTCCCCTGAGCCTGCTTTTCTCCAGAAATCTCCTTTTCTCCAGAATTCTTTCTCCAGGGAGGTGTTCATTTAGCAACAGCATGAAAGAGAGAAATTGCTGCCTGTCCTTTGCATCATAGACTAGTAGCTGGAGCAGCCCCACAAAAGTGGCAGACAATTTCAATAGCCTCCTCAATCTGATGAAACTCAAGCCTACCACATCCTCTGTATATCTAATTATTCAACCATGTTGTCTCTCCCATTTGTTGGGGCAAAGCCACCTCAAGGCCAAAAACCTAAGTGGTAGGGAGCCAAGAGGTGACCAAATAAAAGCAAGTCGCACTGCAGCCCTGTGACTAAGATGGAAAAAAAATGAGCTTTTTGTCCCAGCCCTTGCTCCCAGTTACAAAATCTCCTTAAACGATTGTAACCCCTCTCAACCTTGAAAGCCTGTGTGGCCTCAGAGTGAACAACTGCCTCGGTACAAGCAGTAACGCTCTTCCATAAGACTGAGGTATAAATATGTACATGTGATCACAACACACATATATGCAAGGGTAACAGGTTATTTCGGAACGTTAGGAGCGTTATCGCTGTTTCAGTGCCAGCAACCAAAAAGGTACAATGAACTTCTGAGCTTGGGGGAAATAAGTTTATTATCTGGCACAAAAATTAACCAAAAAGGTCTCTGTCACCTCTTTCACGTATCAACAGCTGCAGCAGCGACTTTTTTTATTAGAATGTAAAAATTGTTTACTAACGTGTGCCTGCCAATTTCCTCGAAGATCACTTGCCACTTCTTCTGCCATAAGAGGAAAAATATGCAGGTCTCCTTTATTCTTATCACTTTTGTCTTCACTTTACAGTACAAAAAAATAATTCTGTAACAGACTTTACCTCCCTCTTGTTTCAATGTTTCTTTAAGATCCACAGCAGAGATTTTGCATACACAGCTCAGTAATTTTCAGCTTTTGGGACTACAAAAACAAGACAGGCCTGCTGTTGATTTATAAAGGCAAACACTATACATTCCCTCAACAGAGATTAAAGATTCTTTGTGGCAAGATTCTTTGGGGGACAAGTTCAGAAGAAAAATAAGCTTAGTATCTCTTCTTTACCTGATAGACTAGAATACTTACTCAGGCCAATTTATTTAAACATGCTGATTTGTCAGAAGCTTCAAATTTGAAAGTAAGCCATGTTCAGCCATATTATGAGAATATAACCAGGTTTTATATATAGTATTTTGTAATATGTTAGGCCGTTATGAATGAATGAATCATCTTTGGTGTCATATAACAAATTAGAAACCAGGAAGAGGGAGGCTTTTGCAAATCAGGAAGGTCCTTGTGTTTTTTCTCAAGCAAATATGTAGTAAAACTTACAAGTCTATTAGATCTATTTAGATATAACTGAAGTGTGTATAAAGTTTACTGGAGGGTTGTATATTTCTTAGGTTTTTTTCTGCTTTCAGCAGTTCTTGAGGTACTGTCTTAAAGAAATATTTTAAAAACTCATTTGATTTATTTTGTTGTTATCAAATATAATCTTATACAACTCATTTAAGCAGCAGTGAAATGAGCATACAAGATGTCTTCAGGTTTTCACAACACATTTAAAAGTCTGTCACCACCTCTACTAGTTTATAAATTAACATTTTTTTTCAGTATTCCCAGGATAGTGTCATTTTAACATTTCTTTATAGAGTTAACCATAAATCCTGTTTCAAGTACAGTCCTTATGATTACATTTCGCTGCAGAGATTCTCCTCAGCATTAGTGAAAGAAGTAACACTTTCTCCAGATGGTGGGACAGTTGCACAATTTCTTTACCATGGTCATTACATCACAGGTCCTATAACTTCTATAGGCTACAGTAGCAGACCACCATGTGGATGGTCCTTGAACCGTCTTCGAAAAGAGACATCACCAACTTCCTCTGTATCGCAGGTATGCCTGTCTGCAGCCCTACCTCCTGGGTGGACTTTGGACCCATGATGTAGCCATCTCTCCAGTTCTGTCTCTGCTCCTGTTTCCTTTTGCTCCTGACCAGATTCCTTGCACAGACCGCAGACCTGGTTTGCAACCTTGCTTCACCTGGTACTGTGGATGGACATTATTACTTGCACATGGCTCTGCTCATGGTGTTCAAACCCTCCAAGACTGTGCCCTGTAGGTGAGGAGCCTGCACCAGGAGCAGACAGGTCTTGCAGCTCCCTAGCCAAAAGCAGCAGTGTGGACTACTGCAGGACTGTGTTCCATGGTTTGAAAACCACTCTGCTATATCACTTAAATGAAGTAGCCTAAACTATGCGTTAGTAGTCCCCATGTAGTTCAGGATATATTTATGTTAAACTCATAGTTATTGATCAGTAGGAACATAAATCCTCCCAACTATCCATTTCTGGCTGGCCAGCCTAATGCCTGAAAGGTCTGAGAGACATAACTGCCTTCAGGACACCATTTATTTCACAGACATCTACAACAGATGGTAAGCTTCATTTTGCAGAAATGTGACCAGAAAGGGAGGCCACACACTATCTCTGAGACGGTCGTCTCCAGAGTTAACACCGAAGTGCTGTTAGGTGAAACTCACCACCAATGCACACTACCACAACTTACAGGAGAATCACAGAATCACAGGGGTTGGAAGGAACCTCTGGTGATCATCTAGTCCAACCCTCCTGTCAGAACAGGGACACCTGGACCAGGTTGCACAGAATGGCGTCCAGGCGGGTTTGGAATGTCTCCAGAGTCGGAGACTCCACCACCTCTCTGGGCAGCCTGTGCCAGTGCTCTGTCACCTTCAAAGTAAAGAAGTTCCTCCTCAGATTTAGATGGAATGTCCTATCGTCAAGTTTGCGCCCGTTACCTCTTATCCTGTCACTGGACATCACTGCAAAAAGACTAGTCCCATCCTCCCAGCACCCTCCCTTTAAGTATTTGTAAGCATTGATGAGATCCCCTCTGAGTCTTCTCTTCTCCAGACTAAAGAGACCCACGTCCCTCAGCCTTTCCTCAGAAGAAAGATGTTCCAGCCCACTAACCATCTTTGTAGTCCTCTGCTGTCCCCTCTCCAGCAGTTGCCTGTCCTGCTTGAACTGGGGAGCCCAGAACTGGACACAGTACTCCAGCTGCGGCCTCAGCAGGGCAGAGTAGAGGGGGAGGATAACCTCCCTTGACCTGCTTGCAACACTCGTCTTGATGCACCCCAGGATGCCATTGACCTTCTTGGCCACAAGGGCACATTGCTGGCTCATGGTCATCCTGTTGTCCACCAGGACTCCCAGGTCCCTTTCCACAGTGCTGCTTTCCAGCAGGTCAGCCCCTAACCTGTACTGGTGCATGGGGTTATTCCTCCCCAAGTGCAGTACCTTACACTTGGCCTTGTTGAACTTCATGAGGTTTCTCTCTGACCAACTCTCCCGCCTGTCCAAGTCTCACTGAATGGCAGCACAGCCTTCCGGTGTGTCAGCCACTCCTCCTAGTTTTGTGTCATCAGCAAACTTGCTGATGGTACCCTCTACCCCTTCATCCAGGTCATTGATGAATATGTTGAACAGGACTGCACCCAGCACTGACCCCTGGGGAACACCACTTGTCACAGACCTCCAACTAGACTCTGTGCCACTAATCACAAGCCTCTGAGCTCTCTCTGCCAGCCAGTTTTCAATCCACCCCACTGTCCGTTCATCCAGCCCACACTTCCTAAGCTTGCCTATGAGGATGCTGTGGGAGACAGTGCCAAAAGCCTTGCTGAAGTCAAGGTAGACAACATCCACTGCCCTCCCCTCATTTATCCATCCAGTCACGCCATCGTAGAAGGCTATCAGATTAGTCAGACATGACTTCCCCTTGGTGAATCTGCATTGGCTACTTCTGATAACCTTCTTTTCCTCCAGATGCTTTGAGATAATGCCCAGAATGAGATGCTCCATCATCTTTCCAGGGATGGAGGTGAGGCTGACCAGCCTGTAGTTTCCCAGGTCTTCCTTCTTGCCCTTTTTGAAGACTGGAGAATCAGCAGGACGTGCCTGGCTGGGTATAAGTGTACACCACAACTATGAGCACATCATCTTCCCCAGCTGGACAGGCCACATATGGCAGTAATAGAGGAGGTCATATGTTCTACTCTGAACATTTGAATGAAGTTGTGCCACTGTTCTATTTTATTTTAAAGAAACATACAAGAAGGAATAAGGGGACAGGTGAGATCAAGAAGAAACGACTGAGATTTTAGAAGTGCATAATCTGTTATGTTTATGAAATAATTTTCAGCTGCATATTTTCAAAATATTACTTCTTCATGGCTTCCTATTTCTAATTTTAAACTACTGTGAAAACAGCAGACATAACAATTCTGTAATAATCTGTGGATCAAATAACATAGAATTAGTCAAATCTTGCAATTTCAGTGTATTTTACCCAAACTCAAAGCTCTGTAGTACCTTATATAAGTGACTAAGACACTTATCTGTTGTCTCTATTAATCGGTCGGTCATGTGATGGGCTGAGAAGAGAATGAGCTGAATATTTCAGTGGAACCTCCCTTCTGATGACTGCAAACACCCAATAAAATTTAGAGAAAGCTTTAATTTGCCATAGGTTGGCTCTAGGAATGGATGCTGTTCCCAGTGCCATGTGCATGGGAACTCCACCTACTGTCGTCCATAGCTCCTTCATCCCATTCGGTGACTAAAACTAATGCACCTGAGAGACATAAAAATGGACTTGTCCAGTCACCAGGATGGTTTAAGAACATCTAAATCTCTTCAGGTTCCTTACAGTCCTCTTGCTTTCTCTTAAAAAATTCAACTCCTGGGTCATTCCCTGAATGAATAGGTGAAAGTAGTTGATATTCATATTTAGAAATGTATGACTCGACAACCATTTAGATCACCACTGTATACCCTGTCAGAACAAAGTGACCCAAATGAGACAGGTTTATCCAGGAAGTCAGGTAACAGTTTCTGGAAGTCATACTGTAAGTCTTTACTGCAAGACTGCATTTTTTTAAGAAAGAAATTGTTGCAAAAAACAATTGGTTGACAAATTTGTGTAAGACACTGTTCTAATTAATGAGGACTTTCCTGTGGAAGCTCTACTCAGCTAGAATCAGATGCTTTTTTAATGGAAATTAAATGCAAACATGATTATTTGACTCTGAAAAATAAAGTGTGGGTTTCACCAGCAAGACAGCAGGATATATAGCAAAAGAGTGTTCTGAAAAATAACCTACTGTAACCCTGTTCTCAGTAAGAATCAATAATTTCATATCCGCTTTATATATGTTGTAGAATTCCTTCATGCACAAACCACTAGAATTCTTGAGTACAGTCTATTATTAGCCACTTATTCATTATCAGGTAATTCAGTGTGCTATGGAATCAAATAAACTAATACACTTGTGCAAAAGCCTGAGCACAGAAATTAATTTTTTTTATATCTTATTCTTTTCTACGGCTTTGGAAAGGGAAGAGTTTGCACCTGCCCTACGTTTGATATTGATTACATGCTACTTCTGTATATAGTGTCTGCAGACAAATCCTAATATACAGTGAAATTTGGAAAGAAACATGAAATAAAATAAAATATTTTTTTAAAAGCCTTTATAAAAATATTGTTTTCATTAGGGAGGGAGGGAAAAGTATGTGTATATACTAGGGAAAGCAAACTGTCAGGATACAGTACTGTATTACAAACTGTCTAGATATCTCTAAACATTTTGAGACTCAACAGCTCTAGGATGCAAGATGTAAATCCATATAATCCACATATCAGCACATAACAACAACATTATTACAAAAAGGAAATAAACCAGATTCAGGAGCCTGTTTAAAACTACAAAGTAACAACTTGAACATAAGGATGGCCTAAATAGTTCTTTTCTTTCCTCTAAACACAGTAGAGAAAGTGAAATAATGAAATAGCATGTACGGTACTGAACGTAAAAACTAAGACACGACTTACTTGCAAAAGTAATTTATAACACAGTTACAGCAAGTACAAATATATGTATCATGAAAGATAAATAAAAGAACAGCAACATTAAAATGATCCCAATTTATTTTGGGTTTGTAGTTAAGGTTCATGAAATAGACTTTCAGGCTTTCTTAGGTAAATTATAGAGAAATGTTATTAAGCCACTGAAATTGTTTAAGGATCAGTGAATAGACTGAAATTCACACGTGGGATCACATTTACATTCAAAGTTCTAACATTCAGGCACCCAAGTACCTCATTTTCCCACATTGAAATATTACTCTATTTTCCTCCTTTGAACTGGACGCAGAAGTATTTGTCACAACCACCGCTGTTTCCAAATCTATTTGATGATTTACATGGTCCTACACAATTTCTGAGATGTGATGGAAAGTGAGGACAGGAAGACTTTTGCTAAGTGAAAATTTCCTAAGAGATTTTGTTGTACAGCAGAAAAGGTAAAAGATTCATGACACAGGAGAGGATGCAAAGAGAATTTGGATGCAAAAAGTCCCTTACGTATGGAAAAAAAACTGGCTTTCAGTAGTATTAACAGATGCTAGGTGAAGATCTAAATCTGCTGCTATTCAGAGGAAACTTTGGTAGGAAAATTTTTCCAGAAGGCCATCCTGGAAATAGCTGGCTTTGACTTGAAGTGGCATATGCTAGAAGAAACTAAGCTGTAAGGCTTAACTTGTGGAGAGGACGTCCCTAGTAAAAGGTCAACAAAAGTGTAAAGTCCACAAAGGACTTGCAAACCAATCAGTACGTTGCGGGGAGGAGGAAAAAAGTGTACATTGCTTGCCCAACCACAGATGGCAGGAGCATATATTTTCCTAAAATGAGAAGGTTACCGTGTTACAGGAATTCTAGATGGCATGACACACCCTACATGGGCACTCGTAGCTGTGAAAGCCACCCCAGGATCATCTCCAGCTGCCAGTGATGCAGACAGTACAAACGCCGCTTAGAACAACATTAGCTTATCCGCCACAAAACTGAAATTCTGCATTTCCCTTTTGAAGAGAAGGAGGGTACCAGATTCCATCTGAGCACCTAGAGACTGTTGAGCAGTGGGAGCTTGTCTACACTGATCCTCCTTCCACTGACATTCACTGATGCCAATGACCAGAGCAGCTGCATTAGCACAGTCCCTCAGGCAAGGAGGACAAATGCAAAGCTGGGAATTCATTTCTCTTGTTTTTCTTTTCTTTTTTCCTTAATTTTTCCTTTGTCTATCTGCTTTTCCCAATCCAATATTATCTAATTATTTTCAGCACATCATTTGCATATCCAAATCCTAAACAAATATGCACGAAGCTACATTTTAACTCTAATATCCATTCTAAAATATTAAGATTTTTGTTGGTAATAAGACATTATGGAAATCTTACAGGAAAATTGTTTGTTCTAGTGAGTCTCAGACCACTGTAATTCTGCTACATTAAGACAAACATCCATCTAAATGTCACCTCTGAATGGCATGAAATTATCATCATCCATCATTTTTTGTACACTTCCAGCAGTTTCAAGTAAGTATTTTCATAGCAAACAATTTCTTGTATCATAAAAAAAGACTCATTTCTATGTGTTATATGGTATTTTAAAATAAAGCTTACTGTTAAGTTCTCGAATGCTTTAAAAAATGCCTTTTCTTGTCATCTTCAATAAAATACTTTACTAAAGAACAATTTTTTCATAATCTCTTTGCATTTTAATTCTTTCACTGATTGTTACCAGGTCATGAATTTAAATGATAATGAACCAACAGCAGTGAATTCATTGATTCAAACCTTCTATGCTTGTTTTCATACAAGCAACAACAGTAAGGTTAAATTTGATTGTTACACAACAATGTTATTTTCTAGTGCCCTCAAAGCACAAGGGGAGAGATCACAGAGCTTTCTGGGAACCCCGGTTTTGCCCCTTGGCTCATGCACAACTTCAGCTGTCACTGGTCAAAGACTGAATATGTAGTGTTTTTTCTTTCTTTAGCAAAATAATTGTTAATTCTTTGAATCACATATTTTTTCACCAGTCATAACACATTATTATCCTTATCATACACGAGTCTCTCAAACCGTACACAGCAGTCACATTACATAAGTAAAGATGCCTTTGCACACTGTGCAATGCATTGCAGAACACATCTGTTATAGAACATACGGACTATCATGAGAGAGTCAAGAAAGAAACCAGGAGATCTACATTTGTGTATATGGTTACTAGTGTGACTGATATTTTCAGCAAATAAACAGGAAGAAAAGTACAAATTGCTGGTGTTAATCAGTACTACAGCCAAAGCTTGACTTAGTGTCAACCTATTTGTACAAAGCCCTTTCAGATTATAAGGTAATTTAATTGGCAGAATATATTTCCTTCACAAAATATAAGTTAGCAGAGTTGAGTTTATCCTCCATGCAAGTGTGCGTGTGTGTGTGTGTACACATAGCCATAAAGCTTCTTGAAAACTTATTTTTGAGAAAATTGCCCATTGAAAGGAACGTATCTGTAGGTTCAAAGAAAACAAATGGAGCATTTTGTAATACAGGTTAATCCAAACTTGCACATTTATTTTTGATTCTTTTTTTTCCCCAAGATGATACTACTTCTTGATTAACTACATCACAAAAAGTATAAGCCAATTAGCTACCACACAGCTCAGCTTTCTATGCACACTTAACTCTAACTACTTACTTGGGTGCTTGGATGTAATCTTAGGAAACAAATACTAGGTGTTCATTTTGTCAAATCTTTAATTATGGCTTTAGTGAAATATTTTAAATATATCTTTTAATAATATTTAATTTTCCATGTATATTTAACAACAGATTCCTCTCATCTTAAGTCTAGATATCTTGGTGAAGGCACCTGTGTTGAAGTGTGGCTGTTTCCTTTAAAGCCGACAGAAAACAAGAGGTGTCACCTGAGGTCTCAATTGGAATATATTTACCTGTACTGCCTGGACACAAAGGATATGAAGATAACTATATAGTTAATAATACAGGTGAAGATAGAATAAAGAGGGTTATGACAATGATAGATTGCACCACTTCTCTAATGATTCTACAATAAAAATAGACTTTACTTTTCCATGAAATGGTATCCATGTTATATATTCTGAAAAATAAATTAGGAGAAAAAGTTTAAGAGTTTCTCAGAAAATTCTGCTCTGAAAATACAGTTGTATTACATGAAGCAATTTCTTACAATTTTAGTTTGAAAATAATGTACTATTCTTAAAAATAGAAGAAGTAAAAGAGACTTTTCCGTGACAGGAGACCATAACAAAACATACTCACAAGTGCTGGGAAATCCTTAGGCCTTTCTCCTTCCTACTTTTTCAAATAGCAAAAATGAGCAAGCTAAGCATAGACCAGACATTTCTTCATCTTCAAACTTTTTCCCCATTGCTGTCAAAACTTCAAGACTTTTATGTGCAAAATATTAGAAGACCCTCCCCAATTCACAGCACATAAATGCAACACATGCGTTAACTTTAATGAGATCTTTATGTGTTGAAAAGTAATTAGTGATACTTGAAGATGACAGGCCCTTTAGAGCTGTGCTGCAGTGAAATCAGAAGAAAGCACCTCTGTCTTACTGATGGGCTTTGACTGCAGAATACATTTTCGGCTCCTCACCTGATTAACTGTAGAATTTGGATGGAAAGTTCTGGCAAAACAAAAAAATTTGTTTTGGAGCAACATGATTTTGATCCACATCTAGTAGTAGGAGTGGCTTATACTCTCCTTGCATGTCACTAGGAGTAAAGAATTGAGAATATTTGTTGGGTGAGTCCAAAATACTAAATTGGTGTTACATTAATTAGAATATTAATAATTCTGCTACTTCACTGGGCTTTCTACACTGGTAATTTGTAAGCAATCTATAAGAGTACATGTTAATTTGTATTAATTAATGCCCATGCGTCCTGTATCCATGAAGATTTATTTTTAAAAACTAAATGCAAATTAACATATATATTATTTATTACTATTACATCAATTTGAAAAGGAAAAATTTAAGAAAACCGAATTATTTTTCAGCTATGTGTATAGGAATGTATCAATTTTGAGTATAATAATATACTGGTTAAAAATATGGGCCTTAAGGTTTGTAAATCAAACATTACTATTTTAGGAATATTCCTTCTTTTCTTCTTAAATGTACTGAAACAAATAATCCTGACCTTCTTTAACCTGATACTTAGTATCTTCATATTATGAAGATTTAATGGTTTCACTTTTATTAAATCCTTATTGCTTACCTTGTATACAATAATTTTATTTCCCAGAACTGCTTTTCACCAGTGGTTATTATTTGTATGATTTTCATATTATTTTAAGCATGGCCTCTAGTTTGTCATTAGGTCTTTCCTTCATATATTACCTCTACTAAATATATCTTTTTTTTTACTTTTGTAGAGATTTCATAAACATTTCATATTTTATTGAAAATGTCTCTGAAAATTTTTTTTTTAATTCTTAACATTGTATATTTAAAATGTGTCAACCTTCACCTGTTTTAAGCTGAAAAGCTGTGAACAATTGATTTGTGTTTTCCACTGTTTAAATCTGTCAGCTTTTGTTTTAAGGGCATTAAACTGTTGCTAGTTCTAGTGAAATAATCTGTTTTACAGGAATACCTAAATGAATGTTACTGCTTAAATGTATTTCCAGAATATTTTCAATACATCCATTTCTGATCATCTGTTGGGTTGAAGGTTACAGAGGAAACTGCCTTTCATTTTTTCTTATCTATCCATTGTCTCCCTTTTTTAATCCCCATGAACTTTTGCCCCCTGTTTTTACATAAATTTTAGGTTCAGAAGAAAGAAATTAAAATATTATTCCCTTTTGCCATAGATTACATCCCCGATTATAAGTGCAAATTTTAGGAACCATGGGGCCAATGGTAAAATAAAATCACAAACTTTAAAAGAACTTGGAGGTTCTTAAAGGCACAGTAACTGAACAGCCATCCTAAATACTCAGCAACCAAATAAACCTCCTTTAAAAATCTTGTTAAATTTTGCTTTTTTGTCCTTTTAAAAAATCTGGGAATCAATTGCAACATCTTAGTGAACACAGCTTTCAATCCATTCTGTTTTAATAAGTAAAATAATATTTTCTCACAAAGGAAAATTAAGAAACATTTCAGATTTCTTTTTTTTTTTTTTCAGAAAACTTTTCTAGTCACCACTACAAAAATGGGAAAGGAAACTTTAAATTATCTCTCATTGAGGCAGCTTCAGTATTGCATCGTGTGGAACAGTAGTAGTTACCTCAAGTAAGTAATCAAGCACTTGGTAAGTACAAAGTAGACAAGCAAGCCCTGAAAGCAGATTTTCTGTTTCTCAGGCATATGTCTCATTTAATGTTTCAAAAATTTCTCCACATAAAGAAAAAGAAGACTTGTATCGATTTTGTATGCTCAAAGCTGGACTAACAGCAAAGTTTGGATCTGAGAGTCTCAACAACCTCTACTCAAAAGAATAATGTTCTTAGTGCTAGCGAATAACAATATTTTAAGTAGAAAGCTGCTATATTTGACATTGCCTATCTACACAGACACATTCTTCTGAAATAATTCTGCAGGCAATCTGGGAAATGCCACCACACTAAAGGTTAATTAAGCAGTTAGACATGACAAATCATGCTGTAGTGCAAATCTGTACATACCTCAAGAAGACAATGAGGCAGAAGGTAAAGCAAAATGCCTCTGGTGAACCAGAGTTATCTGTTTACTAGAACAAATGCACACTGAGCAAAAAAAGGCTTTCAAACATCCATTTGCAGTTTTTAAATGCATAACTAAAAGATTGGAGGAAAATTTGACCAAACATGTCAAAAGAGTTAAAGTACAATTCTGAACCAATACACCAAGGGCTATACAAACAGCAGGATCTTAGACAAAAGGACAATATATCACAGTGCAGAAATGTTTCAGCTAGAGGACAATGTACTTCAAATTAAAGGCAAGTTTCGATGGTTTTCCTTTCTCTTAAAACACAGAAAGTTACCCTGTCCCCTTATAGCTAGAATTAACTTCAGAGGTATGCACTGTAGGTAGCGTTGGTCCAAGTCCTGGGAGAAGCTGAGCTGACACTGACATGTTGTCAAAACCCAGTCTGTTACTTTATTTCAGACTGTAAATTCTGCCTACAAAACATGGAAATACTTCCAACAAATTAAGTTTTCTGTCACTTAAGCACTTGTGACTCACATCATGCCTTTCTCCACTTGAAACAACCTTGTGTGATATTTTAATTTTAATTATACACTCAGTTACAATCGTAGTCCATCACCTGAGGTTTCACGCTAAGAAAAAAGAATATGTCAGCCAGCAAGATCAGGCTTCATCAGAAAACCTGTGGCAAAGTAGCTAGAGCAAAACTTTACCAGATACAGTTATTCTTAATGATTCTAAATTATTTCAATTTGTTTATAACTAATTTAAAACTCATTCTCGGTGGTAAGTATATTTTATATGAATATACCACAGCAAATTATTATATATTAAATTTCTCTCAATTTCAAAACAGCTGAGCTGTTGTTTGCTCGCTAGTGTATGAAAGTGCAGAAAGGAATTTATCATCTTTATTACAAATAAGTCGGAAAAATGAGGGAACAAAACTCTCTTTGGAAAGATAGACAAGTGCTGAAGACACCAGACAGACTCTGCCGACAGCTTTTTTTTTTGACCCTGGCCAAATCAAAGAAACATTTCTTTTCCCACCTCTGCACCACGGGTGTCAATGTTTCTTTTTTCATATCCTTTTGTTATTTATAACAGTAAAGGAAAAGGACAGTATTTCTAACAGGCATGCAGGTATCTTCTGATATTGCAAGGCTCCCCATTAATATTATCGTGGTAGAAATGATCATCTACTTTCTGCCTTTCCATATCATCTCTCTCCAAGCATCTCCTTCCTTAGCCTGTCAACCGTGCAAGCCATTACAGTTTCTGTGGATCTCCTTTGGGCAGCTCAACCTTCCCTATATGTTGTATGGGAATCCCAACTCTCCGGATTCTGGATCCTATGTTCCCCAAAACTAGATCCCACAGAGTTCCTTTCCACGGAGGTCCAAGTGTCTCATTTCTACTGAAATCAAGACAAAATGGGTAGAATTCTTATGAACGCTTACAAGTCAGGTCAATGCAGGAGGTCATACCCACAGCCCCCTGCCAGATGTTACTGTCCCCAGAGAAAAGACAGCAGCATGGGCAGCACAGATGTGCTCGAGATCAGACAGGAGAGTTCATTGAAGTAGCTGTCAGTTTCCAGTTATAAGACTAAACCTGAATGTGACTTGTTAGAAAATACTTCCCTGATTAAAAATCCTTTTCGTATTTTAGTGCAGCAGCTGAAGGGTTTACTGGGCCTAAGCAAGGACAAAGGACATTCTATTGCAAATTTCACAGTGCTTTAAATTCTGCCTAGTCACAAAACATAAAAATCGCATTTTTCACAAACTAAAATAATTTATCTTTATATGTTTACTGAACATTTGTGTTTCTATAAAACCAAAATATTTACTTGCAGTTCAATAGTTATATTCTTTTTAATACCAAACTATGTTTGAACAATGAAAAACCAATCATAGATCGCCATTCTAAAAATGTCAGCGGGGATGATATAACATAATCAAAGCTGGTCAGCTACAGGTCTGGAGATTATATTCAAATGGAATTTATTCAGAATAGATACTCTCTGAATTATATACATTTACAGGGAGACAATATTTCTAAACCTGGTGTAATACGCTTGTTCTAAGCTCATCTTCCAGTAAAATCCCCTCTCTTTGCTCTCCTAAAATAGCAATGGGATTTTGAGAAACATGAAGGTAAATTTATTTGTTTTACTCTGCAGACGTATCTGAAGAATGCTTAAACCAGTTGTCTTGAACAGGAGTCTTGTTTAACAGGGAAGTAACTTCTGTAGTGTTAAGTAAAAAGAAAAGAAAAAAAAACCAAATCCAGAAAGTATACCTATGGAGAAAATTTGGATCATGCAACAATAACATGATAAAGATGTGGTGAAGTTGAAAAACACATATTTTCATAGTGAGTTATGTTTTTTTATATAAATGTACCACAAATAGAGTCCTATTAAGGTTTTTCTGAAAGTCTGCATTAAACCTGTGTTTCCTTAGACATTCACCTGCCATTTTGATAGCCTTGACAATTTTCTGCATTACCTAGCATGAGCTTCTTACAGGTATGATTTTTCAGAGGCTTTGTCTTCTTTAAACAAATGCCTGCTTGTCAGATTGTATCTTTGTCCCTTTTACTAGTTCTTCTCACACAGAAAGTTTGTTAGTTTTTTTGCAGGTATTATCAGTTAAGAAATTCTCATGAGCTACATTGGCCTTTGCCACAAATGAGACTGTTTCTGCTGATTTCAGCATAACCTAAGTAGCTGTTAAAGACAGAGTCACAGATGCATAGACTGTTAGAATTTCTTTTCCACCATCTGTCATTTATAGTTTCCAGGTTTTAGTGTTTCCCTGAAGACAACTGTCTTCTACCTCCTCCTGCATTTTGCAACAATTTTTAGTAATACAGATCACCCTTGATTTCCTCTCAGCTTTTACAAAATCTGTGTCCATTCCCACAAATAACTGCACTGTTCAAACATCACTGTCATGTCTTAGTAAAGACCTTGGAGCACTTTATGAGGCACAGAGCAAGAATCTTCTTCCTTCCTGGTCAATCCTTAACACCACATATAAATACAAAAAGCAGTTATGTGTTCAGTAGAAGAAGGTGTCTTACCAGAATATGATTTAGAACAGTGAAAGAGGATTCAGTTTGCATACACTGCTTTTTACAGTGGAGAAAATTATTACATATAGCACAGAAAACACTTCCTCTGATTAAATTTCTTTTTAAAAGTAAACATCCATATTTAAATTTCCTATCTGACATTCATCAACATTGCGACACAATTTGCTATGTTATTAGAATGACTTAATTTTCAAGGACTGGGTTCTGCACTTTTGAAAATCAAAACTGCTCTGAGAAATTATTTGTTAATGTTTTAATATACTTTTGGGACATATCAGGCAGGAGATGCCTTAAAAAGCATTACTCTATTTTCAAAATAAACAGGTAAGAAGAAATATTTCTTAATCTGACACTGCACAAATATGTGCAATATTTGAGCTGTCTCCTTCATTTATTGCAAAATATAACAAATCTCTACATAGGAAAGTTATTCTGTGTACTTCATACTCTGGTACAAACTCTTTTTAAGAATTTTTTTTTTTTTTTAATAAGCCCCTTGAACGAGAAGTAGGGAGCTCCAACGTTACAAACAGAATTAACCTTGATCATACAACCAGCCTGTGTTATAGGTGGACATCGTTGCCGTTGCCGTTCTTGCATTTCAGAGTAGAAACTGACGCATATACAAGTGAGAAATGGAAGGTTAGAACAGAAAGACTAGAGGCAAGACGACAAAGGATAGCATTCACCACAAGCTCTGATTGAGACACAAATCAGTCCCTCTCCAGACTGAAGTTTATTGCACAGCGTTCAATTTTGATCCAAATTGACAGAACTTATACGTGTCTCTATTTCCTGTGTGTTGTTTCCAAAATATATAGAGACAGAAAGCTCTTGTAATCTACTCTGATCTGCTTTACAACACATGTTCTCAGACTTCCTCGTAGGTGTTCCAGAGAATATCTTTACCAAAAAAATTAATTTAAAAATCCTTGAGAGTATAGGACACAAAACTGAAAGAGGATTGCAACTTCTGAGCTCCATTCTCTTCTATAGCAAGCAATGTGTAACACAATTTCCGGAAAATATCAAGATCCCTCTTGAAAGGCTTGATTTTATTTTATGTCAAATTTAAGAAACACAGACTGATTCTTCTACTAATTCTTGTTTTGCTAGAATGAGCAAACCAAGTCCTGATAGTCTTCTCCTATGTGTCTTAAAAGCTCTGATCATTTTAACAGTCTCTCTAATTACTCTGCTCTGAACTTTTATTTCTTGGATATGTCATAAGAATTTTCTAATCTTTCACTTTACAAAACAGACAAGAAGTATTTTACTATCAGATTTAAAGTAATTTTTAATAATTAGGCCTTGCAAGGTGTCAGTAACTGTAATGCAGATGGTACATTTCTATAACCAGAAAATTGTTGAAAAATAACAAGAAAAGAATGAAAAAATTTGAAACAGAAGAGGAGAGATCCCAAGCAAAATTTAAGAGTTAGAAGACTTTATGGTTATCAAATATTTTTGCCTCACATCCTTCTTCTCAAAATTGAACTTCAGTGTTATCTGACAACTCTTAATCAAAACTGATGTGGAGAAAAAATTGTTGATTGCGACCGTCCGCAAAATAAAAGCTGACTATAACTGCAAAGGGATTTTAAGCTTCTGATTAGGTGATAAAACAGAGAATTAAATTCAGAGTTGATAATACAAAATGAATTACATAGGAAAAATACAAATTTCTCATACATAGTGAAGGGATCTGAACAACCTATTACTACTAATGCAACAGATCATGGAGTTTAAGTAGATAATTCTATGAAAATGTCATCTCAATGCTCAGTAGGTATATAAAGAAATAATATTAAGAATTAAAAAACAGAATGAAAAATGTCATTATGCCACTACATAAATCCCTAAGCCCTTCCTTTGAATAATGTTGTCTGATCTCAAAATAAAAATAGCAGAACCGGAAAAATTACAGAGGAGAGCAACACAGATGTTCACCAGCATGGAATTACTTCTTTTATCATTTTAGCTCAGCAGCACCAAAGAAGTTTTCCTTCTTCTGTTTCCAGTTCTGGCTTCCAGCTGGGGTGTACATAACATGAAGGAACAACCTTAACTGAATGTCACCCAGATGGTCTGTGGAATAGGGCAGTGATAACCAGGCTGGCTTGGAAAATATTTGCTTCCTGACTTGCAGCAGTCTAGTGGTGGTAACAGAGAGCACTACATGGGGTAATTTGTCTGCATCTTGTGCCTCAACATGAACTTCACTCCTTGAAATGAATTAATAACCCCTAACCTATGGTTTATTTCTAAACGTAACTTTGCATAATTACCTGTTTAGCTGCAGTATCCTCCTCTTGCCAAGTTATTTACGGAAAATGAAGACTAACGATCTAGAAGACTTTTTTCTTACTCTCATCATTAAGAAATATACGCATCCTTTTCAATGGGGAAAAAAATATCTCCTTTACCATTAACATGTGTTCTTTGTTTTTATGTATCTGTATTCTGTCCTGAAAACAATTTTTACAGCTTTTGCTCAGAGATTTTGATTATTTATGGTCAGAATAAACTGTGTCTGTCTTTCTGTTAAGTCAGATGACAATCTGAAAAAATGTTGAGGCAAATCTAGAGGCATAAATATGAAAATCAGACCCTTTGCACCAAATCTTGACATTTAACTACACCTTATCTCTAGGATGAAGTTAATTTTCCACTTTGTTTAACATTAACTTGAGAAACAACCATATGTGGCAAGTTAATAGGTAATCATCTCATTAAGAGACAGATATTTTTGTTTACATAGCAAACATAAATGTTAGGGACACAGTATTGATTGTCAGCATGGATTGATAAAAAACTTGCTCAAGTTTTCTTCACAACAAGCTGTCCTGAAGCAGGAATCTTTTCTTTAAAATAAATAAATAAAAATCAGACAAAACCCCACATTTTTCTGCCCAGGTTCCAGATTCAGTGCTCCAAAAAACACAAGCCAGAAAATCATGAAAATGCGTAAGTTTATGAAGAAATACATCAAACCTATTGTTACTCATTGAAGATTAAGGGTATTTTGATGCTATAACGAAAACAGGCTAAGATTCTGTTTGCCATAGATGCAATAAAGATGCAGTTTCTTCCCTCTGAATAAACCAGAAGGGATGGCAGAAGAAAACAAAGAAATGGTAAGTGGGCAATTTGTCAAAAAAAGCCAGTAGCAGAGCCACAGACAGGACCAGATTTCTTGATTATCAGGTAAAATATTCATGAATCACACCAACTCCCTTGCCACATACACCCATCCAAGATGCACGTCAGAGTGACTGCAGATAAATATAAACTAATCAAAACTCAGTGAATACGTAGTTTGTGCTCTCAGATCAGTGTGCTTCCAGCAGTAACAGTGGAACCCATGCGTCACAACTCATTATTTGTACTTGTATAAATGAGATTACAAGCAGGCTTTTGTTCTTTTCATACGAGCTCTGACCTTTTTTACAGAAAATAATCTTCTGCTCGGAAACAGAATGTTCAAATAAACTACCTGCACATTTAAAAATAATTGAGATTGCACTTTCTTCACTGTACATTGAGCATAGTGGGTCTTGCACAAATATCATTTTTCATAATGTTCTGGTGAGAATGAGGTGTTCCTTTGCTTGTAGAGTTTAACGTTCCCTTAAATTCTAGAGTGATTAAGTCTGGAAAGTTAGACAAAACATAAACACAGCAGAGAAACGCCTTGCTTTTTTTCTTGGCAGTTTCAGGATCTTAGATAGTTTCATCTTGTGAAGTCAAGGAGTTCAGGCTAAGTTTCCAGCATTCCAACTAAAAGCAAGCAAGCAAGCTTGATACTGACTTTTCTTGTTCAAAGCAAAAGTAAATGTTAAGGTTTCTGCTGCTTGATCTGCTAGGAACAGTAAACACTTGTTCAAGCCTGCATTTTAAGTTTTGCTTTCTGAATACCCTATGGTTTTTCCCTCATGCTGTAGGTCAAACTCAGCCAAAGGTTTCTTGAGATTTTTCACGAGAACTCTCACAGAGCGTGGTGAAGAATTAGAAACCCTGTTTTTTGCTAAGGATGTAACTGTATTCTGGGAGAAGGGAATAAAGTTGTGTTGTTCTACCTTTCAGCTTAAAATAAAGTCATGCTGCAAGTTCAGAGAAGAAATTAAAAACCTGTAGATAGTCTAAATTAATTTGCTTTTCAAGATTAAGCTCTTAGGTACCTACATTAAAAGAATTCTGCCACTTCCTGGACTAATGTGCTAAGGAAAGTGTAAAGTTTTACTTTACTACGGCTATTCTTAGCTTCATCTTTATACAGAGATTCTAACCAAAAAGCCTCCACACTCAGATCCTACTTTTGATGTGAATTTTATGACTCTAACTAATCATTACTTTCTACAAAATGTATTGTGCTTTTGAAAGATACCTGACAGATATCTTCATGTAACATTTAAACCTATTATGCTGTCTACAAAATACTGTGACAGAATGTTTATGGGATCACTGCAGGGAAACCAAGAAGCAACAGTTATATTGCATAATTTGTGACGGTTCAGAACCAGCAACAGTGAAGCTGGCAAAGAAAAATACACACTATGCACTTTTGTGCCATAGGTATCTTTAGAAACTTATGGCAGGCTCCTCCTGCAAGCTCCTGGCAGGTTATGGAGCATCCTCCTCCATCTGCTCCCCACAAGTCTTCCCCATGGACTCTATGTACTGTTTTTAACAATATGTCACTGGCTGAACCTTAAAATTGCTTGGCATTGCTTTAACCTGCCTTTCACTCTCCATCAAGGAGACACAAGGCCTGCTGTGGTTGAAGCAGTAAGCATCTACAGCATGAAAAGGAAAGTTTCAGCATCCATCTGAGCTGCTTTGCAAATCCCTTTGGTCCTGCAGTGCTACATTATCTTCAAGAGTTTTGTTCTGCTGCATTTCAGAACTCTTACTAGAACTCAGTTTCTCAGTTTGTATCTGTGGGAAGATTTACATACATAAACTCGAATTTAGTCACTCAATTTAGAAAAAAAAATGTTCAAAATCAACATTATAACAAAAATACTTACTGTTTCCTCTCAAAAAAAAGCATTTGTAATGTGTAACATACAAAAAATGTACAATTGAGAACAGTATCTAATGAAAACAAAGAGCTAGAAGAAATGAAATTTTAAGTTTAATATGTTATGGTATTTTGACCATAATCAAGCCTACTTTCTCCACAAAATCTATGTTCTGTGTGGTCAGAATGTCTTCCTTGGGTGCCATGGAAATATTATTGCAATCCTTATATAAAGTATGGCTTACAGAGAAAAGTTGGGTTATATATTGGTCCTGCAGTCCTTTGATGTCTTATTAGCCCATAGAAATCACAGTGATATTATAAATTATATCAGTAATACTAGGTGAGATGAATACCCAGTACCCATGGTTAGATCTAGCCCCTCTTCTGCTTCACTGCTACCTCAGAGTGTTCCTTGGCCACTTAATCACCACTGCTTGTCATATACAACATATGGGTTGAATTCAGAATAAATGTTTTGAGGGCTGTTTTTTTAAGTCATCATTGTTGTCCATAACTAGACCAGAGCAGAAGACGGGACACAAAAAAATATTGCTAGCCTTATACTTACAAACTTTGCAGTAGTGTTACTAAAAAGCTGGAAATATTCATAAGAATCCAGTTACTGTGTAACATGGAAGATAAATGCAGGGAAGATGGAGCAGCAACATCTTTATAAAAAAGAAATACAACCTTACCTTTTAGTTATTCTAGTCCTACGCTTCCATCACCTCTAAAAAATCAGGTCAATAGAATGATTTATTTAGCTTACGTTTTTGTCTCTCCAACTTTCTGTTCTCATTGTTCCTAGTTATCTAAAGTCTGGATGGATCAAGATCTGAAGTCTGGATAAAGAAGAAAACAGTAACTCATAAGACTTAAGCATGGTATAAAACTTCTTTTAGTCTCATTAATAATGTATTGAGTGATTCTAGACACAAATAATGAAGATGCTATATTAGGAAGGCCACTGCATATGAAAATATCACTGTCTGTCTTGCAGAATCACTTACCCAGCTGTCATGCAAATGAGGAATTTGCTTCATTTTCTCTTGTTGCAAGTAAAACCAAAATGTTCTGCTCGTATAGTATCAAACATATTCAAAGCCTAAACCTTCATTTAGTCTTATTCTGCTTCTATTTCTTTCTTTTGAGTATAGTCCTTCCTTATGGATATAAACAGCCCAAATATTTCTGTTAAACTCACAATATTGCAGATACAACTCCCTAAATCCTTATTTTCTCAACTGTAGAAGAGACAATCACTTTTTTAACTCTAAGCCAAGAACAAAAATGTAAAAAGAACTTCATCATCTAAATTAGATCTTTTAAGGTGGATTTTTGATACTTAAGACTAAAGTCACAATTTTCTAAAGCTTTGTTCAGCTTAACTCCAGCTGCCTTTACTAATGACATGTAATTCTATGCATAAGCATACTTAGAAATACCTCACCTTTGAACTATGCCCTGCTTCGATCCAGAAAGCAGGCAGCACCTGGTTGACAGAAGGCTTAACCTACAAAGCTTAATATGCATAACAGCACTGAATTTAGCCAAAAATACAATATTCTCTGTTGTCAAAAAATGACCATGGTGATGACCATATGACGGTCTTCCCTACATGATAAACCTTGATTGTAACCCTGCTGCAGCCCAACATCAACTGCATTTCCTACCTTTCAGAAAAGACTTTAACCCTGAAGACTACGTTGTATGTTAGGAACAGCCCTGTTGCCTCAGCTACTTAACTTTGCTTTAATGATTGATACCACAGCATTATGCGGACTGCACTAACTTGAGTGTCTCAGCTCAGTGTTGCTTTGAATAGCATGGCCATGTCCTGAGGTTTCAGTGGACTTTCTTTAATAGGTATATGAGTTCTAAAAGTCAGGCATTTACTAATAATAGGACTATAACACCTATAAATCTATTTTAGCAATAGCAGAATATAGCCTATATTCAAAGATTTATGTCATACCCAGCAACATTTCATTATTCTTACTTTTTCTTTTATGATAAACTTTAATTCTTTACTGCTCAAGGCTGAGTTGTGTCCATTGAACAATCAAGTTTGGAGGGTTTCAGTTTTCCAAACTTAATGCAACTGCAATCTCCTGAGCTGAGCTTTCAGAATCCTCATATTAGAGCAAGACAGGCTAAACTTAGAAAGGAAATATTCTGTGCTGCGTTAACAGGAAAGTTCAAACTCTTCTATAGAAAAAAATGGGTTAATATATTGTATTCTTCTACAGCATCAGTGCGTCCACTACACCTACACTGCTTCCCTAAGACTTGCATGCAATTTATAATTGTATCAACTTAACATTCTTCCCTCCGCATTATTTGTACAACCACTAGTGTTGTTACACATGGGTAACTTCAGCCACCAACCAGTGAAGACTATCACTCTATACAGCTAGGGAATATTATCTAACTTTAGAAAAGGAAGATTCAATAGCAGGGAAATTAATCACTTGTCTAAGGCAAACAGAAAATCTATAAATGGTTGAGAACTGAAGCCATATTTCTAGGGTTATAATCATAAGAACATCCTTCATGTTTATCTAGTGAGTCCACACTAAGACTTTGTACTAGGCTACGAGAAGCTGACAAACGCTTCCTTGTACACTGAGTCTAAATTTTCTCTGAAGACCCTAAATTCCAAATGTTCATTAGGTATGTCTTGCATCTAGAAATACAGAAAATATTACCAATTTAAAAATAATAATTAACAAGCTTGTAAAAGCCAACTGACAGAGGTACATGGTACAGTAATTAAAATTGACTTTACCTCTGCCTTGTCAGGTTTTAAAATTAATTGCTTGTCTAAAAGTGTCCACAAGATTGCTATTGTGTTATGGAGATCGATTTAAGCATAGCCACTCTCTAAA
Source organism: Burhinus oedicnemus (assembly GCA_008921705.1). Lineage (NCBI taxonomy): Eukaryota > Metazoa > Chordata > Aves > Charadriiformes > Burhinidae > Burhinus > Burhinus oedicnemus. The sequence goes on from VFFE01007491.1 coordinate 1,131,391, forward strand.
AAGAGAGACAGCTGGTTTAACACACAATAATTCAATATACACCAAAACTAAAATCAGAGAGGATTTACAGTTTTATTTTTAAAAATTTATAAAGTTTTCATTGTTGGGCCTCCTAGGAACAGTTTCCTGCAAGAGAGAGACTCCACAATCTGGTCACATAGACCATGGGATGTATGGGAACACATCATAGTTCCCACTCTTTCTTTCAGGAAAACTCTGAACATCCTGACGTCATCTGATTCATTGCAAGATATATAATGATCACTCTTCGTTCGTACCAGTGATGTGTTTTTCATGTATTTCAGTAATCATTAATATTACAGACAATCTGTACAATATTTTCAGAACGATCCTAAGAGCAGTCATATACAACTGATTTGAGCAACAGCTTTAGAGGAGCTGGAGGTCTGTTGACCTATTGCCTGTTTTAACTTCACCAGAGTCCTGAAATACCTTAAAGCCAGGAAAAAAAAAATGGACTTGAAACTATAGAGAACCTAATATGATATCCAGACTCAAAAGAAAATAGAAAATGAAACTGAAGTTCAAGGATGTAATTGCTGCTCCTTTAGTTAAGGTCTCTGTGATAAGGAAGGTGAGCAAAACAGGTACAGGCTAACTAGAAAACTGATGTGAATTTGTAAAGGGAAACCATGCTTAACAAGCTTGATGAAAATCACTGAAGAATAACAAAAGTTGACCACATTGACATTGCCAAGTTTCCTTAAACTTCAAGAAGTCTCTGGGTACACAGACTCCTAAAAGACTGTTACACATGGTTAGCGAGTGCTGTATGGCTTGTGATACAATTAAAAAAAAAGTGTATTACATCAGCATAATCCTGTGAGTCAGTGAAAGGAGTAACCAACTCTGAGGTACACTAAAAGAGGGGATACAGAAGGAATCCAGTTTGCAGCTTTTTCACAAGGCTTGAAGTTGCAAGAGCATGTAGTAGGTTTCTTCTAAAACACAAGTCCCCACTTGGCTCTAAATTATGTCAGAGGATTAGCCTAGGTAAAAATGCTTCAGCAAAAAGTCAGAAGTGACTCTCCCTAGCTCACTTTCTCAGTTGATCAAATGTTTTCTCTTTCACATCAACAGCAGAGAAATGAGACCCATCTCCTGTCCTGCAGACTACCTGCAGTTGTGTGACTGTTAGGCAAACAGAGTTGTATTTAAACAGCTGTTTTGACCTTTCCTTTCACAGCAGCATTGATCTTTCCTTGGCCACAGCTGAGAATGTGGATCACGAATGTACTGTTTTGAAGCATAAGTAACATTAGAAAAGTTAACATTCAGTTTGAAACAAGGGTTGTGCCTGTTCAGTAGAGTCAAAATGCTTTGTCATCCAGATGGAGAGCTCGAAGGAATACACAGGTGTTCAAAAGCAGAAAGGGAAACAAAGCAAGGAGAAACTCTACCTTCACTAGGGAAGTAGCTCTACCTCACAAGTATCTGTCCTAAACTAATTTCCCAAGGTGCGCGTGATTTAATCTTTACCATTATGTATACCATCTACTTCTTGAATTCTTAAGTGTTCCATGGCACTGTTTCTTAAAAGTTCATGTTTTAGCTTAATTCTCCTGGTCAGGTCACTTCTCCCTGAAGTTTTGATGAAGTGATCATTATATTCTGTCCAATATATCACACAATGTTACTATGTGATATTAAAATAAAATATTTTGGTGACAAATACTTCCCATGTTGTTGGCACTGATCTCTGCATTCAGTTTATAAAGCTCTGGAGGCACTTTCTCGATGTAGAAGCTATATAAATGTAAATCACTTTAATCATTTCTGCTACAATATAAGCATTTCACAACGCTCATAATACACATTTAGGAATTATTTGGGTGTTATTTCCAACTTTCTTCAGCAAAAGACTTTCCTAGTTTAACCTCAGGGTCAGAGTGTATCAAGCAAACATGTTGCAAGTACCTGATAAATTTCAGCATATCATTTGTAAGACATTTTTCAGTCATATTCAAGTTAGAAAATGTTTTCGTTTTCCAAGTATTTATTCATTTCATAGTATCACACACAGATTTATTCTTTAGTTTCCATTTGCTAGAAGAAACTCATATTTTAAATGCATTAATTCTACAAAGCTTGTAAAAACCATATACTCATGCTAAGACAAATGGCCTAGAGCTTGAATCTCCATTTCAAATGGAAATACAAATATTTTTTGAAGAATAGCAGTTTCCACCAGGTTCTTTATGTTTCTTTATCTATAAAGCTCATAAAAAAAATCCATTTCGAAACCATAGATATGATGCTGAAGAAAGTCATCAGCCTCATTTTAGAATGCAAAGACATATCCTGAAATCTGCTTTGCTATTTTTCCATATAACTTAACATCTGAGAGAGTAAGAAAAATTTAAATTGCTCATGTATCAAAGTGAGCATTATGTACAAGACTTGCATATTGGAATAGGTTGCTTCACACGCATAGCATTGAATTTAAATATGGCATGGATACATTATCACCAACTTGTAAGATTTCAGCTGGGTCCAACCTTCGTTTTAATGAATATTTCCTTAGAAGTAACCAAAAAAAGACTCTTAGAATGGATAGGGCAATAATTCCTTCTACGGAAAGCAGGAAATTGGAAACACCAACAGCCTAGCAAGCAAAAGGATAAGGGAGCAAAGTGAGTGGAGTGTGCCATAGGAAGGATTATCAAGATGGAGAAATCCTGTTCATCAGTGCTCTGAAGTATAAAAACATGGAAGCATAGATTCAAAGAATCATAGAGTGTTTTAGGTTAGAAAAGATCTTAAACATCACCTAGTTCCAAACTGCCTGCCATAGGCCAGGGACACCTTCCACTAGACCAGGCTGCTCAAAGCCCCATCCAACCTGGCCTTGAACACCTCCAGGGATGGGGCAGCCACAACTTCTCTGGGCAACCTGTTCCAGTGTCTCACTGTGGAATTTGGATAATGAGGTAAAGTCTCTGTGCTCAAAGAACAATTAAAACTCGCCTTGCTATCTCTTGTGCAAGCCAAGGGAGTGGAGACTCGCCTGGCTAGCACGGGATGCAGATAAGGAGGGGGCCCTGCGGAGGCAGGACAGCCCTGTTTTTTGTCAGCGAAGACAAGATAACAGGAACTTGTGTAGTTCTTTGTTTCTTGGAAGGCTAGCGTGCCCGATGACTGACCTCTGCCTCATTACCTGTGAAATGCATATTAAAGTTGACACCCCTGCATATGCTAATGAAGATTATCAAGATCATGCTAAACATATATGACTATAGCACTCGTCTCTCCACCCAAATCACACTATACGTCACCTAGGGGAGGGAAACCTTGTAATTTTGGGGATAAAAAGACGGAGAAAATGACTGTTAAATTGGGAGAGAAGAACCTCAATACCTGACGGACCAGCTGACGGCTGCGTTCTCTTCCTCCACCCCAGGCAGGGACACCTTCTGGGTAAGCGCTGCGCCTTTCACCCTCTGGTGAATGTTACCCCCGGGTTGTTGTATTACTATCATTGGTTTTGCTAGCAATATTAACCTTAATTAATAGCGCTATTGTAGTCAGTGAATTTATCAACGGCAATCTCAAATCTGTTCTGTCACTCTCAATAAAATAACTAATTTTGATTTTTGTGAATCTGACTCAGTGCAAGTCCTTTGTGGGGACTCTGATAGACAGATCAGTGAAAGTCCTGGGACTCTGACAGACAAATATCGAAACTGCATTCCTTTTAACGTGACACTCACCAACCTCACAGTAAAGAATTTCTTCCTAATAACTAATCTAAATCTACCCTTTTTCAGTTTGAAACCGCTACCCCTTGTCCTATCACTAGAGTCCCTGAGAAAGACTCCTTCCCCATTTTTCCTGTAGGCCCCCTTTATGTACTGGAAGGGGCTCTAAGGTCTCCCCAGGGCCTTCTCTTCTCCAGGCTGAACAACCCCAACTCGCTCAACCTGTCCTCATAGCAGAGGTGCCCCAGCCCTCTCATCATTTTTGTGGCCCTCCTCTGGACTTGCTTCAACAGGTTCATGTCCTTCTTATGTTAGGGGCCACAGAGCTGGAGGCAGTGTTCCGGGTATGGTCTCATGAGAGCAGAATAAAGGGGCAGAATCCCCTCCCTCGACCTGATGGCTGCGTTTCTTTTGATGCAGCCCAGGATGTGGCTGGCTTTCTGGGCTGCGCTTGCACATTGCCAGCTCCTGTTGAGCTTCTCATCAACCAAGACCCCCAAGTCCTTCACCTCAGGGCTGCTCTCAATCTATTCTCCTCCCAGCCTGGATTTGTGCTTGGGATTGCTCTGACTCATGTGCAGGACCTGGCACTTGGTCTTGTTGAATTTCATGAGGTTCTCACAGGCCCACTTCTCAAGCCTGTCCAGGTCCCTCTGGATGGCATCCCTTCCCTCCAGCGTGTCATCTGCTCCACACAGCTTGGTGTCATCAACAAACCTGCTGAAGTTGCACTCAATTCCACTCTCCATGTCATCAACAGATGTTAAATACTACTGGTCCAAGTACTGACCCGTGAGGAATACCACTTGTTACTGATCACCGTTTGGACATTGAGCCATTGACCGTGACACTTTGAGTGTGACCATCCAGCCAGTTCCTTATCCAACGAGTGGTCAGTCTGTCAAATCCATGTCTCTCCAATTTAGACACAAGGGTGTCATGCGGGACAGTGTCAAATGTTTTGCACAGCTCCAGGTAGATGATGTCAGTTGCTCTTCCCTCATCCACCAATGCTGTAAGCCCATCATACAAGGCCACCAATTTGTCAGACAAATTTGCCTTTAATGAAGTCATCTTGGCCGTCACTGATCACCTCCTTATTTTCCATGTGCCTTAGCAGAGTTTCCAGGAGGAACTACTCCATGACCTTGCCAGGCACAGAGGTAAACCTGATCAAACTGTAGTTCCCCGGGTCTTCCTTTTTTACCTTTTTAAAAATGGGCTTCATGTTTCCCTTTTTCCAGTCAGTGAGAACTTCACTGGAATTCTATGACTTCTCCAATATGATGGATAGTGGCTTGGCAACTTCACCCACCAGTTCCCTCAGGACCCATGGATGAATCTCATCAGGTCCCATGGACTTGTGCCCCTTCAGGTTCCTCAGATGGTCTCAAACCTGATCTCCTCCTACAGTGGGTGGTACCTCATTCTCCCAGTTCCTGCCTTTGCCTTCTGTGACTTGGGCAGTGCAGCTACAGCACTGGTCACTGAAGACCAAGGCAAAAAAAAGTTGTGAAGTACCTCAGCCTTCTCCATATCCCAGGTAACCAGGTTTGCTATTTCCTTCCAGAGGGGGCCTACATTTTTCCATCTTCCTTTAAGATTTAAATTTATCTGGGCCTTAGCTTTCCTAACCTGATCCTTGGCTGCTCAGACAATTTCTCCGTACTCCTCCCAGGCTACCTGTCCTTGCTTCCACCCTCTGTAGGCTTCCCTTCTCTGTTTGAGATTGTCCAGGAGGTCCTTGTTCATCCATGCAGGCCTCCTGACATTTTTGCTTGACTTCTTCATTGTTGGGATGCATTGCTCCTGAGCTTGGAGGAAGTGAACCTTGAATATTAGCCAGCTTTCTTGGGCCCCTCTTTCCTCCAGGGCTTTATGTCATGATACTTTACCAAGCAGATCCCTGAAGAGGCCATCAGGGATGGACCATCAGTAAATCATCTCCTCCATGAATCTCGTTAGTCTTAACCATTACTCTCCAAAGTAAACTTTGTAGCCGAACTAATATCTGTTAAATACATCCCATTGGACCTGCCCAGAGTCTCCTGTTAAATTTGTGCCTGATGTCCTAGAAACAGCAGCTCAGGAATAGCTATGGCAATAGTTAGGGCCATCATGGTGGAAAACAGTTGCTCTGTTTCAGAAAAATGCTCACAAAAATGAGACACAAGGGAGAAAGTTGTTCCTAGCATAAACACTGCAGGGCAAGTGGCATTATTTACAGCTGTTTACTAAATCATTCTGAATAATGCCAAAAATCTGCAACCCTGAACAGTAAACAGAGTATGAAATATAATAGTTAACAGTAAATTCAATGAGCTATTGCCAATTTGATTAAGCAAATAACATCTCCATAAGTCAAAAAAGAAATCCATTACTGTAAGAAAGCACCTGGCTCTCATACACTGTAGTAATTTTTAGTTCATTGTTTTTTTAAGATCTCACATATATGTAATCAAATTACACAAAAATCACCAACAGATCAGAAATTGTCACTGATTGATCAGAATAATTTATCAGTGTCATGTGCACCATGTATACGAGAAAGCCTGTGTATTTTCACTTGATAGCAAGAGCAAACAAGGACAGGCAGCACAGTTCCCTTACATGGCAATGCTCCAGGCATCTTACATGTTGTAAATTATCATTAGACTGATCCAGTTTACATTTGTGTTATTCCATGGATTGAGCAGACAAGGATAAATTGGATATCATGAGACTGTAGGAAATCAGAACCACAGTGTGGTTATTAGCAGTCAGTAAGCCTAGGCTGTTAAGATGCACAGTATGTGAAACTCTGCTCAGCATTGTATGAAATGAAGCTTATGTTTTTGCTAGAGTGTTTACACAATGATTTTTCACAACTTTTCCATATTTATGACCCCCTCTTCAAGGGTCCACTTGCCATTCCACTGATCTTTTATCTTTTCTCACGTGCAAGCAAAATTTGTCCCAAAACATGCATCGCACACTAGACTCCACAGAAGAAAGTTAAGATCTTTTTTCCAGAAAGGTGTAATATGTTAAAAGCAAACAAATGCAGAGAAACGATAAACTATACAGTTCTGCAGTAGCTCTCAGCTTAGATCTGTGGGCATTTTGCTACTTGCACCCAGCTAATGAAAAACTGAGTACTGACTCTCATTACGTTAATTTTCTAATTAAATATGGGTTGCTAACACCCCTACATACTTATATTGGACACGTTTTTACCCACACACTTTGCTAATCATTTTTAAATCTTTACAAAGTGCTGTAAGAAGGTTGTAAGTGAAGAAAATTGGACCCTGGATAGAATAATTTTAAAATAATTGAAATGTTGAGCTCATTTAGAATAGCTAAGTACCTTTTTCTCCTTCCCCTCTACAGTCATAGCTATTTTACTAATTAGGTATATAGATTCTATAACTGGTACAGTATTCATTATTCATTACAATTACACTTGATATTTCCCAGTACCAGTTCTAAATATTCTTTATAGTTTTTAAAACAATATTTGATGCATGCTTAATTCTTATCATCACACTAGCATTGCAGTAGCTGGACCAAACCAATATACTTATTATCAATAAGCTATTGCTCAATAATATTAATATTAAGGATCATTATTGTCATCCATTCATTTAAGTGCCTTGTTAAAATACAAAGTAACATCAAAAAATTAAAAGGGGCTTTTTTTTGCAAGTTATGATGGGTACCACTTTGTAAAGCATATGCTGCATATTTCACTCAAGGTTACCAAAAGAAGGGATGGATTTTCTGATAGGGTAAATTGTCATAGTAACAATGAAGTCATGATCTGTGACCAGTTAAACATCTGACCCCAGCTGTCAGAGATGAGGTACTTAAATCTGTTTTTATGTCACAGTAATCAATGGATTTAATCTATATCCTTGTAACATAAATCAGTGGAAGATTCCGGGCACTAAAGAACTTTGGAAAATTAGGCTGTTAATGTAGTCATAGGTACAGCTGGTTGAAAAACGTTTTTACAGTCACAAAAAATCTTAATAATTGAAGTAAAATGTATACACTCTGATTTGCACAAAATTTTCTGTGTCTTTTGGGTCGCAAAGTTGTCCTACTGCATACATCTCTCTGTTGTTAAAGTCACCAATCATCCAAATATAGTAATAACGTATTTCACAAATGAAAATGTTACAAATTGGCATTTGATAGAAAGTTAACAGTGTAAAAGAAGAAAAACAATTAGACCTTTCTGATCTCTTCTGGTCCAATTAGATGTTTTCTGATCACTGCTTTTGGAAGCAACTTGTTTTAAAACATGCTGTATGGTAAGCCTAAGTATTTTTTTTCTTAATGTCAGAGGTAAGCAGCCAGACTGCCTGTAGTAGAGTCAATACAAATCTTTTGGTGGAAATGATGAATAATGCTATTGTACATTTAGATTCCAGAGGAACAGCAATCAGGAAGTATTGTTCCATAAATAATGAATGGCATGCCTTTCAGAAGAAAACCCACGCTGCTGTTATTTCTTCTTTATCCCATCTTGGTAATGAAAGACCCTCAGACAGTAACTGTTTCAAGTTCCCACAGGGCATTCAGCTGCATTTTAAAAGTCAATGTCCTGAGGATGCTTTTTTCAATATATTTTAGCAGGCATGCTTCTGGGAAGAAAGAAGTTAGAGGTTTTCCTTCAAAATATAATTCTATTGAATCATAAGTATTTTGCTCCAGATAGATTAACAAGCATTCGGTAAATTAAATACAGGATTCCCATGATTCTTTGTGTGAATTCATGATGAATGGCTTTCCTGGTCCACTGCATAGGGCAATCCCTACATGTGGATTGTTCCAATGGTGAGAAACATAACATTTCCTTGTCCTGGATAACATGTGCTGAAACAAAAAAAAAAGGTACTAACTCCTAATGCCAGTCCTAATATGCTTATAAGAAAGGTCCCTACTACAAAGGGAAAAAAATCCTCCCCCTAAAAATAACCTTAAAAGCTGTTATATACAAAAGACAGAGAGGGTAATTAGGCTATCAATGAATCATAAATCTTGACTGCTTATGCATCAGTCACAGTGTACCTGCTAATTATCAAATGTTTTGTAGGCATAATTACAGAGGTGCATTGTAAATGGAAACTTAAAAATATCCCTGGCTACTGCATGCAAAAATGTAGAACTTCAGAGAGATGTGGGAGAAAATGTAAAGGTGTCACTTGAGAGTTTGATAAATGAACTATCAAGATTTGGGTACTTGAAGAAAGGAAGTGGAATCTCTGCAGTATGCAGTGGTAGAGGTTGGACTCATTTGTTTTTAGGAAAATAGTAAAATTTCTTGATAATAATTTTGATGAATGAAGCCCAGGGTTCATGTATTATATGGTGTGATTGTTGAGTATTGCTTTTAGACAGAAGTAGCAAGTGCTTTCAAAATAAAAGTATAAGCTGATTTTAAAGACAATTAGAGAACATCCTTAAATACCTTTTTGTTTTACACTGAATGAAAAGAATACCTTTGAATCTTAAATTTGGGAAAAAAAGGGGTTACCAAAGGGAGCAATTCCACTGTGGAAGCACTTGTGGTATATAAATTCTGAATGACTGTTTGATTTTTGTCTTCACTGAACCTCTTTCTACTTGTTACATATTTAAGCATTTATAAAAAGATTTTGTTTGCGTGAATATTGAGTCATGCTATTCATACAGTCAGCAATATCCACTCATATTTATGGCATGATGGATGTTGGCATTTGTGAGTATTTAGAAATGCATGTTCTCCCATGTGTAAAGTTTCAGTTATTCAGATGGTGTACGGAAATAACCGTGTGATCATAGAAACAGTAGACTTCTACAACTAATCACACAACAGCAACAACCAGCAAAGATATAATTGGGAGAATAAGAATACAGCAATGATATATGAGGCATGTCAAAGGTCTGTCTAATCCAGTACCCTGCTTTCAAGTCACCATGAGCAAATGACTGGAGGTGAGTATAAAGATAGATCTAACGTACCACAGTGCTTTTTGCCAAAACTGTCTTATCTCTCACGATTTGTATCCCAGGGTCTTCCTGAGACTGATGCACCTTTCATGTATTTAATAATCTTTCATGGACTTTTTATCTATGAATTTGTCTGTTTTTACCTTGAACACTAACAGGCCGCTACCATTTATACTGTTCTGCAACAAGTATTGCTGATTGACTACACACACATTATGTGTTTGAACCTGCCTCCTGATGGCTCTGATGTCCTTTAGTTCTTCTGTTAAAAGAAAGAGTGAACAATTGACACTTCCCCATGCCACTCATGTTTTCACAGACTTCTGTCAGATCTCTTAGTCATTTACTTTTTAAACTGAAGTGTCATGGTCCGCTTAATCAATTCAAGTATAGAGGCCCCTTTATAAACTTTATCATGTGTGTCACTGTTGTTGAGAAATCAATGAATTCAGGGTCCGTGCTCCTTCAAAGTCTTGAGAATATATTTTTCTTTATGCATCGTAAGTAATTATACAGCTTCGTTAAGCCTACTCACAGGTTCTGAAAATAAAGAGAAAATGATGATTAGTATTTTCAGAACTGAAACCAATCAATTGTTTGTCTGCATGCTGAAAAAAAGGCTATGTTCATAATGAAGAAATTAACTCTCTTGCCCTTAACTCTAGCAGTTATCATATACAAAGCATTACGAATGTACTGCTGGTGACTGCTGGCCTGAGGAGTTGATTGGTGTGCAGATAAACAGCACTGTGAGATTTTCTTTTTCCCTGGACTCCACTTCAGTACTTGGCCTCGGGGTTATCTGGAACAAGACAAGTTTCTGTTTTAGCAACATTGGCTCATCCTCTGCCTTCATTTCCAGCCATGCACGCACCTCCTGGGGACAATCTGATGCACTGAATCTAGGAAATTAAGAGTCATGGAGCAAATTACAAACCAAGAAAACCTGATCCTATCTTTCCAAACTTGCTTTTATACCTGACTTATCTCAGTACACTGTTTTGTGAGTTCATTTGTTGCTTTTCCATGAGCATGTCAGGTTTCTTTTTTCTCTATATTTGTCCTTAGCCAGTTACACCTTTTAATATTGTGATATGAGTTCCTTTTAATTAGGTTTTTACAAAGGTCATAAGTACGTTTATATTCTGGTAGAGCATTTGCACAGTACCAAATGCTTGTTGAAACAGAAATATCTCTTTTGGAAACTGATTTTGTGTTCATTGAAGATTTGTGTTGACTATATTCAAAATCAGCTGAGCTCAAAGTATCAAGCTTGGTCAAATTGCCTTTTGCAGTCACATTAGCACCTTTATTTTGCCCAGCTGGATCATTCAGGTGTACGTCTGTTTTCTTCAGACCTTTTGAGATTGCCCCACTAGAATGAAGATGGACCATGAGCAAACAAAGTTTTACTACAGTATATTTGCTTGTGGATTGAGTCAAGTTCCTGATATAGAGGTATCATCATCACCAGAAGAAAAAAATCACTAGCTAGCAGTTTTGTTTACAGTATTACCAGAGAAATTATAGGCTAAAAATATATAGAGACAAAAGATTTCTCTCCATCTCACAATCTGTGTCTCTGAAGCATGTAGTGTATTGGTTTCTGACATATCGCTGACCTTGTTAGCCCTCTTCTGGGAACAAACAGAAAAATCATATTTCTAAATGTACCCATTTCATTCATATCCATCACTAACTCATGCTGAAAAACAAGTCCAGTAACTTCTTGTCTCCAGCATTTAAATGAAATGAGGATGTGTAAAGATCCTGGCTGCCATCTCTAGTGGAACAGTGTTTGACAATGTTCAGTGGAAGGATTTGAAAAACGACACTGATGACATTAAACTGGGTGGTGAGATGGACACGTCAGAAGGGTGAGCCACCTTACAGATGCCTAGGCAGGCTGGAAGAGTGGGCTAGAAAGAACAGTATGAAGTTTCACAAAGACAAATGCAAGGTCCTGCACCTGGGTCAGAGTAACCAAAGAGCCCAGTCTGGGCTGGGATCGGTGCGGCTGGGAAGCAGCCTTGATGAGAGGGACCTGTGGGTCCTGGTGGAGAACGAAATGAACCTGAGTCGGCAGTGTGCCACTACAGCAACAAAGGCAGTTTGGATCCTGGGCTGCATCTGCAGGACCATTGCCAGCAGAGACAGAGATGTGATCACCCCACTTTACCCAGTTGTCAGGCTGCACACGGAGCACTGTGTCCAGTTCTGGTCCCCACAATTCAAGAAAGATGTGGATTGACTGGAAAAGGTCCAAAGGAGGGCCACAAAGATGATCAAAGGACTGGAGAACCTGCCCTATGAGTTAGATCTCTTCTCCCTGGAAAAGAGAAAGCTCAGAGGACCTTACCACAGTACTTCAGTAGATAAAGGGCATCTACAAAGAGAATGGAGGCTCTCTCTTCACCAGGAGCCACAGGGAGAAGACAAGGGACAACAAGTACAATTTGCACCAGGAGAGGTTTCATCTCGATAGAATAATTTTTTTTGCAGTGAGAACAATTGTTCACTGGAACAACCTCCCCAGGGATGTGGTAAAGTCCCCATCAATTGAAGTTTTCGAGATGAGATTGGACAGGGTGCTAGAAAATTTCATCTATACTCCCTTTCCCATGAAAGGTTGGACCAGGTGATCTTTCAAGGTCCCTTCCAACCTGGGTTGTTCTGTGATATTATGTTTGATGTCTGGGCTGCTTTAGACCAGAACAGGGAAAATTAATTTGGTTTTATTCAGAAACCCTTAAAATAGTTTAAGAAAGTAAAAAATTTCTGGAATGTTTTTGAAATATACAAAGGCATAGAAAATCTTGAAAACCAACTTTGAATAAAACATAGAGGAAGAGAAAATGTAGAAAATTCAGAAAAACTCATCTACCTTCTGTGAGAATGCATCTTCTACAGTGGGAAAAGGATACTAAAGTGTTCTTTTTTCTGAAAAATATGCACCGTGTATAAAGTCCATTAAGTTCATAGTGCACTACATCAATACTGAATGTTAGAGTTAATTGAAGCTCCCAGTAGTTTGGGTAAAAGAGGCAGCACTACAGAAAAAGAAAACTAATTCTTTTTGTTTGATTCTGAGTCCAAACAGATTATAACCAAAGCCCAGAGCAAGTTTTTATGATTAATTAATGATGGGCTAATTTGCTTTAGGCCACAAAGTTTTCCAGCCACTCATTAATCTCAGAAAATGCCATGGGCTACAGTTGTTACTGTTTAATTAAAAAGTATGTCACAGTTGCAAAGCTACAGAAAGCTGTAAATGTTATTCTTTGCCAAGCATTTCCATACCCAGGATAATCAGTAGCCAAAAGGAGAAATACAAGAGAAAGGAAGAGCTAAGTACCAGATGCTTTAGGCTGAGGTAACCTATTTTTTGTCACTGTGATTAGATAGCTCTAAATTTATACACTTGTGCAACCTCTACATGACAGTTTTTCATCTTCATGGCTGATTCTTTATGATTATACTGGCCTCAAGTGAAGCCAAAGGAAAGACTTCTGTTACCTTTTATGAGAGTTTGCTTGTGCCCTGACAACCATGAAGGTAAGGCACAATTTCCTCTCTAAAATTCAAGTGAGGAAGATGTCGGGATATCTTTGAAGGAGCACACACATACACACACAAAAAAAAAGTATTTGAAAAGGATTTCCACAGTGTTTGTGGCTCTCAAAATCTTCTGGATAAATAGATGTTGCATTTCTGCAACTAGAGAGGTACGCATTGATGTTCTGTATAAGAAAAAGTGAAACACAAATACGCACTTAAAAATATCAAGATTGTTTTTCCTATAAAGCTGCAATAAAATCCTTTTTTTTTTGCATAAATATCAAAATACCAGACTGTAACAATTTTAAAACAGAAGTGAAAAACTTTTTCTTATCAGACTGTGAAGTTTCTTACATGAAACTGTTGCCAAGTTCTTTGGTCAGCATAGCAAGTCTAGGTGCTAAACTTCAATTTACTTAGAAATAAATTTAAAACCGAATGAACATCTATGCTTTCTTTCATATCTGTTTCTTTTGAGGAACAAAAATTCCAAGAAAATTTGAATGGTTTCTATATTTCATTTCATTTTTGTAAATCTTCATTCTAATAGAAAAAAGTTACATTTTAAAGCCAATAAGATAAAAGGTATTGAAGAAGAAATTATTTTGAACAAAAGCCCATATTCCCTTAAGTACACACAGTCTGGCACTCCATCACAAAAGCCACCATCATCACTATTTCTTACTGGTAATTTCATCAGAAAAGTGAAAGCATGGCAGTACTATCTACTTCATCATGTATTGCTGGCAAGCTGTTTAGATCAAGGCTGAGGCATACCAAATATGATTTTCATTTATCTAGTGACCATTTATGACATCCCCTCAATGCATAGGAGCCTTGAAATAACTGTGTGGTACATGAGCATCTTGTTTACTGCCAAAGCACCAGAAAGGAGCCTTAGTATCAGGTGAGTTGTCAGGAAAATAAATATGTGTTGCTCTTTTCTCTGTAACACATTTGTTCAGGAAATTATATTCCAAAACAAAGTCAAGTCTAAAAAGGAGAGTGCAGAATTGAGCCCAAGAAGGTATTTTCATTCTTTCTTGCTATTCATGCAGTATAGTGAAAGTGAGGAAAAGGTCTATGTGTATCTGTATGTGTATGTATTGTTTTTTTAAGAACAGGATCAGAAATGAAATTGGTCTGTAAAAAAACTCAAGTGAAGAAGCCATCACGCAAAAGCATATAGAAAAGGAAAATAAAAAAACATAACAAGGTTACCCAGAAGAAAAAAAGTGCTAAGATCTGACTGGAAAAAAATAAAATTACATACACTGAGAAAAATAGTAGAACAAAAATAACCACGAAAACATTAAAAAAAAAAAAGGTAGAATACAAA
>VFFE01007491.1:1146005-1217225 GCA_008921705.1 Burhinus oedicnemus
ATATTGCTAGTATAAAGCCCCACTCCTCTTTTAGAGAGTTTGAGAAATCTAGCACTTTGTGAAAAGTTCATTGACCTATCATGAAGTTTTTATTATTATAGTAAGGATTATTTTTCTAATTACCAGGATATTTTGAAACATTAATCAGTCTGCACAGTGCTCTTCCTCAGTTGTGCCAGTTATTTCCATGACGGTTAATACAAAATCTACTTTCAGTAGTTTACTGAAATCTGGTAGTGAAGTCTATAGAACTCTGATTTTGCCATAAATTGACCAAAATAAAACATCAGATTAGGCATCAAATATCATTCAGTGGGAATTTTATGCCTGAATTTAATGGGCGGAATGTTAGATGTTACCAATAAGCCATACCAAATCCATAAAAGCAGAAACTTAAATGTATTAGAATGAAGAAGGATCTGATTTGAAAAAATCAGGAGCCAACATAGAGGTGTAGGGGCAAATTCTTAAGAGACAGATTACCAGCTGATACAAAACTGCACTGCCCTAAAAGAGCTCTATGATTTTAAAAAACATTCCTAAGTGTTTTACTCTTTAAATCACCATCAGGTTGGAAGATTAGATAAGCATATTATTTCTGAACAAGTATCAACAAAACAGTATCAGTTTCAGATTCAGAGCAAAGAAAACAAACAGCAAAGTAAACATTGTGTCAGAATATCTCTGTTCTGGATAAAAGACTAATAGGGCAAGAAGATGCAACTTTAAAATACACATTTTAAATACATGAAGTCTAAGGAATATCATTACTAAACAAAGCCACATCAGAATTTAAATTAAACCACAAGGTCCTGAGAAAAAAATAAGAGTAAAAATAGGATCCAATACAGTTTCATGTTGCTTTTGAGGTTGTTTGTTGTAGCAATTCTGACTCAACAGGCAGAACATTCATATTCCCAGTAGATCTCAAAAGATTGAAACGAATGTTACGTTACATATGCTACTCCATTACCATATCTATAGGGAAAAGTCTGAGCAATACTCCCTTCCAACCAATTCCTTTTTACTCATGTATGAATGATGAAAGTGGCAGGGCTATGAAGAAGAGCTAAACGGCAGGAAAAAACTAGAGACATACAGGAACAATAGCAAAAAAAGGCCTTGTGAAAGAATTATGTGGCAGCATTAGAAAAAGGAAAAAATGAGGAGGGAAAAACCCCAAGTTTTTAGTTAACTAGAGCTTTTGAAGGATTTCTAGGGGCCTCTCTGAAATATTGTCTGAAGGTGTTGGAGAGTAAACTTGAATCCAGCCTGTGCTGAAGAAAGTTTCTAATAAATATTTTAAATTTGTTATCTATGTAATCAGAGAGTAAAGGTGGAATTAAAAAAAAACAAAAAAAAACCCACAAAAACCAAACCAAAACAAAAAAATCAGCTAGTTACTTCGGGATTTTGAGTTGTGCTGTTGTATTAGAAAACCTCCATGAAGTTCAAAAAGTTCTACAATTGCCATCAGAATCTTCAGGCAGGAGGCATATTTATTTACATAAAAGTCAGACAATACATTACACTGTGCATGCTTAGAAGCAGATAGATGGAATGGAGTTAGAACTCCAAATGAATATTAATCCACTACTATGGCTAATTTTAACAGCTTGAAAACCAACAAACACATTTGTCTTAAGTCCAGAAGGAATAGATGTGCTTTTGAAGTGAAGTGATGAAATTACTGCAGGAAATAAAAAGCTAAATATTGTAGCGAATGTTAGAAAAATGAAACAGTGGCTTGTCAGGTATGTAAAGAGAAATGAATGCAGATAAATTATAATTAAATGTGAGCATTACAACAATTTTTTATGCTTCAAAGCTATGCATTATACCTCATTTGTCTTCACTCATTCACTGCTCTTAATAGGCAAAATTGGCTTTTATTAGCTATTAGTCTCTGATGTTATGAAGATGGCTTTTTTTCTCCGTGTGTCAAAGCACGGGTCACAAAGATGCTGTCCCTGACCTAAAGCTATTAGTGACTGAATGGCTGATGAAACCCAACAGGAAGCAGTGAACAGGGATGGAGTCTCTTCTTTGGTTCCTACTAAAGTCATTGAAAACTACTGCTAGTTTTGGTAGAGCTGAAATTGGCTCTAAAACCAGTTTTATACTGTCATTTTTGGATTTATTATTTTTCTCTTTCTTTTTGGTCAACGAATGAGAAGTTGATTGAATTAATTGGGGTTTTTTTATTTTTTTTAAAATATTTTTTCATTTTTTTGTCCCATGAACAAGTAGGTTTTCAGACAGACCTTAAACGTGCATGAGAGTAGATTGATGAATTGGAAGAAAGATATTCTATACTTGAAAAAGACAATACAGAAAAATGCAGAAAAGTAGAAAAAATATAGAGTGCACCTCAGTGGAGCAATCAGGAGAGAAGTTGGCAGAGAAGGGCTGAGGTCTGAAGTCAGGTTCTGATCACCATTTACAATTGACAGAGAACATAACAGACTGAGGACTTCAGATTGGAGCAATGTATTACTATTGCATGAGATGGTGTTAAATGTTACAACCTTAAACATCTTGAGTTCCTTTAGAACAGTAATACCTTCAACAATCAGTATAAAATGAAAAATTTTTATGGACTTCTTAGATATCACACTTTTCCACAACTAAATATGGTTCCTACCTTAAGAGCCACCAAAGTATTCTGGAGAGTCTGTGTCTAAACTCTTTATGATCGGTGTGATGGTATCTTCCACGAACCATTTAAAAGCTGAAAATTATTAAGGAACAGACTGCATTTCTAATGGATAATAAACTAATCCTAACTATGATTACCAGGAATTTTGTCAGTAATAGGTGAGGCAAACCTTCAGCCTATTCAGTTACAGAAGTTTAACACCCATATTTGTACATTTTTGGATGTTATCCTTACTCTACTGAACAAATATGTGTCTCTGTTTTCCTAAAAAGATAAGTATTTGAACACTCCACATGACTAACTATAATGATACCTTTAGATTTGTTCAATCTTTACTCAGCTCTAAAGGACAAGTACATTCATGAGGTAAACGTTATTTTTAAAGTCATCTAATTTTTAAAAAAAAGTCCTCCTGGTAAGGTTTGTAGTACCTCAATATCTACGGCATAGTTAGCAGCCTTTAAGTTAATTGAGCAAATTTCACCAGGAACAAATCTATCTTTATCTGGTTCACAACATGTTGCATTTTTGATAAGGCTTTTTAGCTCCATATTTTTAATGAAATTTCATGTTCCTTTCTAATTCAGAGGAGTTTATGGTACACAGCCTCATCCGACCCCTTACAACTCTGCCCACCCACACAGGGAGACCAAGTCCTTTACATTAATTGTATGTTAACAAAGGGAGCAAGATATAAGTCACCTTTCTTTTCAGTTCTCAGTCTTACTAGTTCCTTCTTCCTCCACTCCCAGAACGGAGCTTCTCCAAGGACACTGCTACATGCACCACCTGAAGTCCTTTACCAGCTTGGAACTCCCCACCAAATGGCAATATCTCCATTAGACATATGCTTTGGTCTCTCCTCTCTGACCATAGGTACTTCAGATTCCTGTTAAACCTTCACTGTGCTCACTCCCTGACACCCAACCCCTTAAATGAACTGCCAGAACCTGAAGAAAATGCATTTTCATTCTTTCTCTGTAACTTCATCTTTCCAGCATCCTGCCATCAAACAAATAGTTTTTCCAAAACTGGATTTCACCATTAAAGGTGAAATGTAACTATTAAAGGGATGTAACCATTAAAGTGAGCTAACACTATTTCTCAACTTTGCTTGAACTTAAATTTATCCTGCTTGTTACAGGGAGTTACATCAGCTTCGTTCATTTTTGAGAGTTGCTCAGGGTCAGCAGCAGCTCAGAAACAGATTTCACCTGAAAGAAGTAGATGTACCTTCTTTCTAGAGACATTTCTCTTTTCAGAACTTTTTAACATTGCGTGTGAAAAGCCTGGTGAAAGCCATAGACTTTGTTTAAAAAAACCCTCAGGCTTTATCACAAGTCTGGCAATTGCTTGACCATGCAGTCATGGATTGTATTTTTTTTTTCTTTGTCATGCTAAAATATGGTTATAGTTATCATTATATTTTATTATTCATTTTGAGGCAATGCTCTGAATGCCCAGGCACCAGGTTGGTCCCATTGTGCCACGTGCAACACAGCATAGGTCAAAGAAGAATGGCCAAAAACAGTGTACAGGGCAAAGATGTGTAAGGCACCACCTCCCCAGGCCATCAGACAGACCCAGCACAGAGCTGGCTACTGCAGGTGTGGATGGGGCATGTCTGCAAACGTACTCCCCAGGGCTTTAGATGCCAAGGTTAACCTTTAAGAAAATAAATCAGATGCTTCCACAACCAGAGGAAACAAAGACAGTGCTACAAATAGGTATTACTCTTGAACTACTTGCCTGGAATTTTGTATTACAGAAGTGTGAGGAATCTTGCAAGCAAACCAGGTGCTGAAACTGCAAAGTTGCACCAGTTTGGAGACTGAGACCTGTATTCCAGAATTTTTATCAACAGTGCTGCTACAAAATGGGCAGCATCCATGGATGCTCTGCTGCAGTGCTGACCTGGGGATCCTGCCTCTGGTATCTGCTTCCCTGGTGCTAATAGAATCGTAGAATCATAGAATCATCAAATAGTGTGGGTTGGAAGAGACCTTTAAAGGTCACCTAGTCCAACCCCCTTGCGACAGGCAGGGACATCTTCAACTAGATCAAGTTGCTCAGAGCCCTGAAATGTTTCAACGGATGGGGCAAATAGCTTCAACCTGACCTGGAATGTTTCAAGGGATGGGGGCAAATAGCTTCAGCCACATCACCTGGGATCCACACTGTACATTTGTCTGTTTAGGACTGCATCTCTTTTGCAGTTTCTGAAAAGGAATCAGGCATATTAGCAATGCAAAGGATTCCTCTCCTTCCTTCTTCTTCCCCCAATTCATTTAAGGGGGGAAAACACAGAAACAAAACCCCAAATCTGTTAATAACTTCTGCTGACACTTCTGAAGCACTTTCTGATCCCGAGCCATCAGAATAAAAACCTGCGTTGCATTCCCAGTGTTCCCAGGCACCAAGCCACCACTGTAGCTGATTACTGGTATCATATTCACTTAAAGCTGTAATAACTCAGGAGGAAAACAAGCCTCATATATTTTTTAAAACCTGCAGAGAACTCTCCTTTGTTGTAAAGACAATGAAAATACACATTTTACCGTTCAGTTTATAAAAATGATTTTGTGAACAATGGAACACTCTGGTTTAAATATGCAACTTCTTTTCCCACAGAAGTGTTCTGCTTTTTTTAAGGGTCCCTGTATTTAAATCTATCATGCACATTTTATGAAAATCTAAAAAAAGCATGTATTTTTCTGGAATTCTCTGAGGTTTTTGAGATAAATGGAGCTATTTGTTTTAATAATCTTCCATGTGTTTTTAGAAGAACCAGTGTATCATTACTTCCTATTGCATTTTCAAACATGCTTTTTTATTCTACACAAGAGTAAAGCATATTTTTTTTTTCAGTTTTTGACAGTTCCTAATGCCATCAAAACTCAAAAAGCTAGGTTCTTTTTTTGTTTCTCATCAAGATATCAGCAGCTTTGTTCTTAGAATTTACTAAATTATGTGGCAACAATTCAAGTAATTATCTACTCATAAGCACACATGTATAGCTACTACTTTTATACACTTAGTAACAAAGAACCATTCCCACTACAGATAGCCCCAAGTCATACCCTTCCATGCTCCATTTAGCCAGGGAAACTTGAGATGGAATCCAGTTAATTAGATTCAGCTTTGCTCTGTCCCTATGTAAGAGTGAAGCGAAGGCTTATTTCAGATTTTGCATTTACAATCAAGGCCATGTTGACATCTGTCTTGGCTCCTGGCCAGCCCCGTCTCATTCTCAAAGGCCTCAAAAGGCAAAGCTCTCTGCCTGTCAAAATGTATGGGTTATATGAGATTTCCCAGCTCCTGAGCAACCACTGGCTATTTCTGGTGCCTGTGGCTTACTTGATTGTACCCCTTATAGTACAGTTCTATAGCTTCAAACCCCTACTTTAGATAGAAAGCGGTGCTTTATTTTTATGCCCTTTAAACCATAATTTCGGGGTCTAAGTCAAACTGAATGATGCTGCATGTAAATTTCAGCCCGAGTAGTATTTCTGGTTTTCACCGTTCTATCCAGTAATTGTACCTGATAAAACTAACAAAACCAGATCCTACTGCTTGTCACTAAACTTCTGTATTTTACCAGCTGGAAAACTGATGTGATCAATATTTAGCACAACTTTCATAAAACTGTGTAATTTCATTGTACTCAGCTATAAAAAAGAGTTGACTACATTGCAACAATTAAAATCACAAAAATAACATTAGCTAATTCAGTATTTTCAGTGTATAAACACAGAAATACCTCACAAACAATATTCAGTAACCTCTGGGGATATATTACAATCTGATTAAATACAAAAATGTGTAGGAAGCAAAAATCTGCTAGATGAAGAGAACACAACTGCTAGAAACACTATACTATCCCACATTTCTTAAAAATTTTGTATTTTGGTATGGTACTTTTTAAGGGTTATTTTTATTAAGTTTGGTTGCTTGTTTTCCATATTTTCCTCCACTTTCATACTATCACAAAAATTATGTAATATTACATCAGGAAAATCCAATAGTCTGGAAAAAGAATGGTGTTATTAAGCTCAAACATTCATTTACTGATAGTCAGAATAAAGTTTAGTAACATCAGGTCAATAAGAACCCTAAACTACTGTTGAGATGAGCACATGCACTAGAATCTGTTGTCAGAAATGTAGCTTTATCTAGCAGCCATGTCTATTGAGTTTGTGAGGTAAAAAGCAGTCTTTTAAAATAAAGCTACCAGATAACATGTGACTTCAGGAAAATGATTAGTATTTCATTTTATTGCTTACTAAAGCAGATTTCTATATTCCATTTGTATCCAATTGGAAAGTGTCCAAAACTATATTAATCTTGAGGAAAATAAGCATTTAATTGAACTTTCATTCACAGACACGACAATTTCTTCTCTCTTTCCTACCTTCCTGGTTACACACATGATGCTGCACAGATGGGCATATTCTTTCTGCAAAGTCTGTAATGTAAGCATTATTGTAAGCCATGACTAGCTATTACTGTGAAATTTAATTTCAGTCACTCTACTGTCTTTTTCACTATCAAAAATATATCAGCCCTTCAAGTCTCTGATTCTTTAAAAGGCTTGTTTCAGATTAGGCAATACTAATCATTAAGAACAATGTTCTATACCACATCTACTAGTTTAGGTGGATTTGATGTTATTTTTACTGTTCTGCTTGAGCCTTGAGCCTGCAAATATGACAATAAATTTTCAAGCATAGGGTACTTTATGGTTGAAAAAAGAGACAGTTTTTCACTGGTTTTACAAAATCAGTTCTGGTTGGTCACATCTACCAAACTTTCAGCTACCTTCCAACCTACCTTCACATTCTCAGTGTGCTTAAATAAATAGACAGTCCAGTTATCTCAGTCTCGGTGTTTCTTCCATCTCTTTCTAACTCCTACTCTGAGAATTCAATAAAATTGAGACATGAGGCTGCAAGAGCAGAGTCCTTAACTAGCCAAACTAAGACTTTCAAAATTGCACACTATTTAGCATTTCCTAGGCCAGATTCCTTTTTTCCCATGGGGAATTTGGAAAAAATTATCATGGATAGCTGCCACGGGAATTTCCATGGAGATTTGTGGAAACTAGGTTGAGTAGTGATCAGCAGACCCTCAAAAGTTATCTGAAATAAGTTATGGGGTCTGGACAATCTTGTCCTTGAAAATGGATGAGTTAATCAGATGCTAGTTAAACAGAAGTTTTGGTATGGAACATATTAGTATGAGGAATTAGTCACAGATAAAAGAGCAAATTGGAAACTTTGAAGGGAAAATCAAGTCCCAAGACAAATGCTAAACAAAACTGAGTATTATACTAATGAGAATTTTGTGGTGTCAATAGAAAGAAAGAAGATGGACAAAATACAGCAATTGGAGGACTTCTGTGGACTGTCTAGCAAATTCAGAGCATTGTGAAATTCTGCTAGTAAAGGCAGAAATTCACCCATGGTATGTTGTTTTCTGTGCCTGAGTTTCTCTAACTCCTACACTGAAATTCATAGTGTGACTACATAAGAGAAGTGAGTTCATAATTTTCTGTCTAAAGATGTTTCCTATTGTTCAGTTAAAATACCCTCTTTTCACAAATTTTTAGGCCACAAAACCTGTTCAGAGTGTCCACAGTAAAAGTGCCACATAATTCAACCACAGCGAATAACTTAAAAATCAAATAAAATAGTCCCGATATTTTTTGTATGAAACATCCATTTCTGTACAATATTACATTAGATCTGAGCAAGGTGATGGACATATTTGTGACATATATTCTGTAGTATGTAGCGGAGCAGAGTTTCAAGAAACAATGGAGAGGAGAAAATGTCCTGCAAAGAAATCATGTGGTAATCAGATTCATTTATTTTTCTTATTTTGCCTGAGTACCATTTGGTGTATCTTCTCTAAAAATGAAACCAAAGTTGAATAACAATAGACTACTGAAACTGAATCACAAACATACTCCCATTTAACTTCTTGAAGCAGTGCACCAAAGACTTAATTAAATTTATTTCATTAATATATTTATGTTTTAATTCCTTGATGGTGTGGAAGATGGACGTTCTCTTATTTCAATATCTGGCATATTTGCTAACATTCACAGGAGATAAAAGGCCTTGCAGAGGAATCATAGCAAGAATAGTGATACATCAAAGCATTCAGAATGAGTTCACATCCAGGATAACAACAGCCACTTTTCAAATAGTTGATGGCTAAAAATAAGGAGATAAGACACATGAAGTAATAGATTCATATTTGTAGACTGAAAAATATACTCAGTATTCTAAGTAAAATCTCTAGCGGAATATTTATGTGTGGGCAACTCTGTTATTATAATCAAACACTGGGAAATCCGGTGGATTCACATGTGATGGAAGAGTAAAAGGTAGGTAAAACCTGAAAACTTACAAGAAGTCCTGTTACTAAGTATTCAGGATAAGTGGCATGGGAATGAGAAAATTATGCCTGTGTGATTGCATAACATAAGTATACAGATGACAGATTAGGACTACAGCATTTTAAATCAGAACAGTTTTAGGGAATTTTGGATTAACCGGAATTTTATTATTAACAGAAAGCACTAAGTATTACAAGATTCAGGACAGTAATAGCTATGAAGCTGAGGACAATCTCAGATGATAATCAACACATACAGAGAGGTGGCAATCCACCTCTCAGACCCCAGCCCTAGAATTCAGAGAAAATTTGTCATTTATCACCTGTGCCTGATGTGGACTAGACAAACACAAAAAGACTACATACAATAGAGCACTATCCAGCTGAAAATGTCAGGAACAGAACAGAAGAAATATAGTTGAAAAAGAAATTAGAGGCTGAATCAAATAATATCCAATAAAATCAAGTAGCTTAACAGATCACAATGGATAATAGTAGAAGACAGATCCCTACTATGCAATTCTGGTGTTTGTAGATCATCAAATGCTTACACAAATAACAGCAATGAACAAGGCCATGAACATATTGCCTTCTGCATAGAGTGAGGAAGAAGAGAAAAAGAAACAAATCAGAAAAAAACCACAACAGAACTAAATTTTTGGGAGACGACTTGGAAGTAGATGCCAGTCTTCGAAACTAGAATATTAGCTGTTACTGTAGCATCTCTGTAAATCACTCATAGTACAGTTACTTTAATTTTACATGCAATCTATACTTGTAAAGCTATGTGATCGTGTACATGACGGCACTTTTCCTTTGACAATTGTAATTTCATCAAAGTTTTTGGAAGATATTCTTGTTTTCAGGACAGGAATGAAAATAAACTCGAAACTCAGAATGGAATTACCCTCTGGTTAGCTAGAACTGTAGAACAGGAAAAAAGAAAATTGTCCAGTTTCATATCTTGGTGTTTGTCCATTTTCCTTCTTCTTTCTAATAGGAAACAGAGACAAGGATGATTCAGAGTAGAGAGGTGTCTATTTTTCTCCTTCTCCTACTTCAGCACTATAAGCAGTCATCCCTCTGACTTTGTATCCAACTTCATCCATTAGCAGATTGCAAAAAGGTGCAAGAATTTCAGGCACAATCAAAATCAGGAAAACATCCAATCCTTCAGATTCTTATAATGATTTCCTTAATAATACGGTAATTCTGAAGTACATTAATATTTTCTACTAACTGCTGTTACTGCATCCACTACAAAATTAAAAAAAAATATTTTCTGAAAAGAATTTCTTCTCAAAGCGAAGTCTCTTAACATAATCACATGAACATCATGAGATTCTGACTTTTTTACTTAACACAGAGATCAAAAGATTTTTATTTATCTAGTCATATGAGGTAAAATAAATACATACCACTGGTTCACATAAAAAAGGGAAAAAAACACCAGCTGACACCAGAAAAGGGCTCACTTTCAAAAAATTGTTCATATTTAAATTAAAATGTAAGCAGTTTCAAATTAAACGTTGCCTAATACACAAGCTTCTCCTTATCAATTCTAGTTTACAGAACTTTTTTTCCCTTCAGTTTGTGTAGAGATCATTGATGTGAAATTTCAAGATTATGATTTTCTAGAGAAAACTAATCAAAATAATTCAGTTCTTTCTGAAATAAAGGCTAGGAAATAATACACTGCTTTGCCTACTACTTTATATCATCTGACCTTTAATGTTTCCATAGAAGAGCCTCTCATTTACCTTGTATTATACCACAAAGAGTTTTCCCTTGATTTTCAATGTTCCCCTTTAGTAAAAGCAATTGCCTTATGTGTATGAAAATCACAGGAGTTTCAGAAGATAAAATTAAAATGAAAGCAAGTTCATAGCATAAACAACCAGGATCTTGATGAAAGACTGGAAACACAGCTACTAAAGAAAACTAAAAAGTCTAAAATAAGCAAATGGCCATTTTAAATGGTCCTGAAAATAACTTCTTTTCCAAACTGTTATTAAGGGTGCCTCTGAGGCTGCCTTGAGCTGCAGCAGATAAGCAATACTGTAACAGTGCTTCACGTCAGGGGTCGCCTTCCAGACCAGGCCACCTGAAGCTTTACTCCACAGAAACTGAGAGGTCGGTTTGATATCACCTCACTTTCTAAAGGCTCTTTTTCAGAGGTTTGCTGCCAAGTTAATTGAGGATCTGGGAACTAACACACACCTGGGACTTTTTTGAGATTTACCTTGGTTTTCTGTCAAGGCTGATCTCGTCCTCCCTCTCCCTTTCAGCACTTCTTTTTTTCCCCCTAAAAGGAATGGAGATATAAGCTTATATCAGACATGACGAAGAAGACAGAAAACCTTTTTCTACCCTGTTCCTTCTAACTGAGGTCAGAGCTACAAAACAGAAATGCAGGAAATGGGACAAGGATTTGAAAAATGTCCCATTTTTTGGTTTATGGTTGTGAAAGTCGTCAGCAGATAGAGTTGGTGCTACTGCTGACACCGAAAATCTGTGAAAATCTCTGTTTCAGTGAAGGTTGAAATGCCTAGACATAGGGATTCAGTTTTATTTTAGATTCTGTAGTGTATCTTGCTTGAACTCCACCTTCTGCTCTTCAGTGGCACAGTTTCTCTGTAGGATCTCCCTCTGATACTTCCCATGCAAGGTCCCTAGATATTCCAAAGCAACTAAATTGTTTAAGTACCTGGGTGTCTCCGCTGAATTCTTTCTAAAAAAAACAACAACCAACCAACCAACTAAAAAAAACCCTTGTAGTTCACACAGCCGCTGAGACAAAAATATCCTAAAAATCCCTTCTACAAGCAGTGAAGAGTCAAATAAAGCTTTCCTCTCAAATGAAGCTGCAGGTTTGTATGCAAAAGTACTGGGAATAAGAAGTGAAGGGCTGTTCTCTGCATGCCTGAGAAAGCTGGTTGATTTGAATGCCAAGATAACAAACATTTATCTTGGTAAGTGGCATGGGATGGAATTAAGCACTGTTGGATAACAACCTTTGAGAATAAAGAGATAGCATGTAGAGATGTTCCTTTATTTTCCTCCCTTTAATTATATGCTGTAGGTCATTAAATCTTCTTATCATGCTGCTACACATTCAATTCTTAATGTAACTTGAATGTAATTGCCTGTTTTACCAAACCAGATTCAAAGTTAGTCTTTCTTTAGCAAATTTTTATTGCAGGAACAGAGAAACCAGGCAATATGGTTTGGGGGTATAATTTGCCTGCATTATGTCATAAGCTACATTCAGTTTCCTGGGAAAAATAACAGAAATTGGATGTATCTATTGCTGCTGCTCTGTGTTACTCATGGAGGACAGTCATACTTCTTCATTGTATTCCGCCATGAGCACACATAGGGCAAAAGTCATCATATAGCTTATAGTCTCCATAAACTTACAATGCTGTTCTGGCATTTACATTTTTATAAAAGCAGCTAGGCAACATCCTAGGTCCAGATTAGGATGCATTTACTGCATTGGATGAATGTTGACATCAGCTTTTGACAGCAAAAAGCTCTGAAATTTCATCTTTGAGAGCAACAGATCATTAATTTGTAAGGCATATGTCTTCCTAGAAAGGAAAATTCTAGACTGCATAGTTTAGAATCTCCTGCATAAAGCTTTTTTCGGGTTTTCCTAAAAATATAGAAATAACACTAATTCCAGAATTGACTGTACTGTTTGAAATTCCCCTTCCCACTTCTAGCCTGGCTACAATGTGTAGTTAGGTCAACAGTGAAAGGAAAAGTAGGTCTCAGCTACTAACTCATTAAAAAAAGAACTGCAACAAAGAAGTTTAACATAAAAGAGGAATAATGAAAAATAGATAAGTACCAGATGGGTATATATGACCCAATATATATTCAGACAGTGTACAAGGTTCATAGACGTTGGTGCAGAGAAGATCGATCATGCTTAAGGTTGTAAGTGGAAATTCTCCAAATGGGAGAGAGCCACCTATCTACTACTGTGATCTGACATCTTGGTGTTGTGGTTGCATAGCCCTGAAATACATCATATTCTGCTCAGGCTGTGCAAGCCCACTTAGAAATCAAGTCTTCTAAATCATCTTACATGAATTTTTAGAATGTAGAATGTAGAATTTTCAAATTTCAAGCTGATTTTTAGGGAATGAAGGTGAAGGAGTATGATGCATGAGCAAGGTTCCCATCAGCCTTACTGCATGAAGGTAAGGACTCAAAGGTGGATAAACACAAGCAAAAGCATATCTGTAGGTAAAGAGAGTAAAAGTGTATCTATAGATATAGAGGAAAGGATTACTGTTTTCTTGACTAGCAAATAGTGACTGCTATAGGTGAACCTTCTGGTGAAGAAAGGGCTGAGCACACTGGCTCAGTAATCCAGTTCAAGGGGTGGCTCAGGATACACAACTAGGGGAAAAGAGAAAGGAAGGAGTCATATTCAGAAGGGTATGCCTGCCCTAAAACCCACTGAGAGCAGAAAAGCTGTTTCATTGTGAGAAAAAACAAACTGCCAAAAAAGCCCTCAAGTAATATTCCATGCAAAGAAAAGTTGGAAGTTTTTAAGCCCAGAATACAATCCTGAAGGGGGATGATATCATTGACGACAGGTGATAAAAAGATGTAGTAAGAAAGAAATTGGGCTATGCAACGAACACATTAACAGCTCCAAAATCTAAAAAGGATTATAAAAAGATAAAGAAAGAAGGGTTCAGACTAAGCCTAAGATTACAGCACAGTCACATAAGTTTAATCAAAAAGACCATGATGTAACTAGCAGAATGCATAGAAAATCAAAAAAACCACTAGGAAACAACAGAAGCAAGTAAGAGAGGCAAAGGAAAACACAGGTGCACTAGACGGAGAAAGGAATCAAAGAAATCTGGACACCGAAGAAAGCTAAGTGTATTCAGGACCATTTTAGCTGCTGTCACCAGAAGAATAGTTATTGCTAAAATCTTTAAACAATTTTTAAAAAATCGGACTAAGGAAAAAAATAGATCAAGGGATATATGGACAGAATAAATATATTCAGGTCAGAGGATCTGGTGATATTTATTTTGATACAATTTCTGAATTATTAATGATTATGTATGAGGAATAATGAGGAATGAATGAGAGTCTAGAGGACTGAAAAAGGGCATAGATACCATTTGTCTTCAAAATGTGGCTAAAAGGAGGACAAGCTGTCTTAACTTTAATACCCAGAGAGATATCTGAACAAATTACTAAACAATCAATATGTAAACAATTTGGGGATTAGAACATGGATTTGTCCATAGCACATGATATCAAACCAATTTAATTTCTTTCTTTGAAAAGGTCATTTAATCTGTTATAAAAGGAATGCATCAACTGTAATGTAAACTGAATTTTGTTAGAGTCCCAATGAGATTTAAGGAAGGAAAGTATGTTGTAAATAAAACCGCTCTGAATGCACAGCTAATGTAGTTGAAAAATCTTACTCAAAAATATTTTTTGGTAAATGTTAGCAGTTAAACTTTGCAGAATTCCTCACAATTTAGGTAAATGTAAAATGTTTGGGAGGTTATAAAAAAAGACAATGTAGTTTTCCTTTTAATATATTTACAAATATTTTTTTTTGTTATTTAATATCCTTTTTACTTGAAATTTGTTTTGCAGTTTAGCTGGGTTTTTTTTATTTTATCCCTACACACTTACGTAATCCTTTCACAGTTCACCCTAGAAAAAGCATTACTATTCTGCATTATCTCTTTCTGGCCTTCACTAAAGTGATCTTGATGCAGCTACCATGGCTTTTCACTATCCATCATAATTTGCAGAAAAATTTAGCAGTTATGCATACTCCCAGTAAATTTCATCTCATCTGAAATATGGTATTTTCACTATTTTCTGGTGAGATTTTTCCTACTAATTCCTTGGTTGTTTTGAATTCTGTTTTTTCCAAAACCTATAATCTGTATTCTGCTCTAATCACAAACACCTTTCCTGAGAATAATGAGTGCTTAAATTTCATGATCACTTTCACACAAATTACCTTCCGTCTTTCACATTCTCAATCAACTACATTCTGTCATGTAGCTGCTCCTTAATTACATTCCCCCACCATCTGAAATACAAAGATGTCTCTATCTAAATGTATTGCCTAAGATTTTGGGGGGTTGTTTTGTTTTCTAGTATATAGCTGATAATCTGATAACTTCCAGGACACATCCATTACTACTAATCTTGTTCTTGGACATTTCCAGCAGTTGCTGAAGTAGCTCATACATCTTTTTTCTTCCTAGGCAGCAATCCTAAGAGCAAACCACTGTAGCACATTTTCCCTTTTCTTTTCTATCATCTACTTTTCTGAAAGGGATTCAACAAACTTGTGCCTCGTGTTTCAGACTCAATACAAATTATGTCTACCTTAGCAAGTAATGCAGTGCAACAGGAGTAGATCTAAAGAGCAAAACAGCTGATTTTGGGATTTAGCATTTATACTACACACACTTTGGAAATTTTGCTTTGGACTAGATCTAATCTGATCTCATAATCTGAAATCTCATTAGTAGGTAGGATGCCTTAGATGTTGTTGAAGTGAAGTGAATCTGGAGTGATTTCATCTAAATAAATCATTTTCCTTGTGAATGCAGTACCCACGGCGTGTTCACAACTGATGACCAACAAAACCATTTCATAATTACACTCTTGATCCAAAATAGGTGTTAAAATAGAACTACCCACACAGAGGTACTGCTTCATTTTCTCTTCTTTTTTCTGTTTCTAAACCATGGTTTGAAGCCCATGTCAACAACACTGATTGTGGCATGATATTCATTCTGCATAAAACTCTTAGTTCTTGTTCTTTATTTTACTGTTTCTGACATTTATGTATTAATTAAGTTACTTGATATCCATATGTTTCTTCATAAATATGTTTCCTTTTTGATAAGTACGTACTTAACTTTGAGGTTAAATACTGAAGTGTCTAGGGAAATCTTTCTTCTTAAAAAATCCCCAAAAGGACATGCAGCAAGAACACCAAGGTCCTGTCTACTTGGAAATATTTTTCTTATATAAAAATATAATATTTTACACCAAATTATAATTCATCTTTCCTTTCCTTTGTAGCCCTGCATTGTACTTAACAGTTAACAGGTGGGGATTAAAAACCTCTATCATTTGGACCATCACTAATGCCTGTGTCAGCATGATGACGGACCTCAGATCTGAAGAAAGGTAAACTCATGAACATAAAGCTTTAAGTATTCATTCTAAAATTTACTTTGAATGTTAGCATCAATAAGATCTCAGAGACGCTGTGAATAAAGAACTATTTATGAACAGATATTTTTGCCTTATTATTTTACTCTGCTTCAGCAACATCAGAGTGGATTTGAGCAGGAACTTTCATTTACAGGGGCTCAAAACATTGAAAAAGATTAATGTATCAGGCTAAGTCATTTTGCCTCTGACGTAAACTATTTTCAGTAACAAAAAGTCAGACTGTCACATAAATATGTAGTAAAAGCAAGGATGGAGTGAAAGTGTTGGCAAGAGCCATATTTAATCAGCACCTAATAGTCCAACTACCAGCTGAAGTATCAGATCGAAAATGCATAGTGGCCTCTCTTATTTCAATTCTCTGCTTGTCCTATGACTACAAGCTGATCTTTGAGGCCACCAGCCCCACATTTGCTTTGTATTATTTTGCCAAAATTTTACTTTCAATCTGATCTTTCTCCTTCACTCTTAAGCCTTCCCTTCCTGCCACTGAAGTAATACTCCACAAGAAAATTTGCAACCAAACCAGCTGATATCCCCCCACTTACCCATGTCATGCTTTTAGTACAAATTAACAGGCCCAAATTTCCATATCAACTAATTTCATCAAACTCATATCTTGTATTTATTTACTTAGCTAGTGGTGGAGTCTTTCCCCTAGACATACATAAGAGTTGGTTGCACTGCCGTAATTTTCAGGTACTGAGCAACAAATTACTTTTTTGCCCAACTGAGTGCTTGGATAGCCCCACTTGTCAGTAGGAAGTGCTGGAATTACAGGATACATTAAAAACAGAATAAAATGAGTGGCTGAGGTATTTTTTTCAGACTGATTTGAATTGACTCAGAGTATCCTCCAATACTGAAGATGCAACGTAACTGATACTGGTAAAATGAAGGAATTTTTTTTTTCCTGTTTCTTAAAGTGAAACTTTCTTCTTATTTTCTTTGTAGTGCCAAAAAAGCAAAATGTAATGGCTCCTGTTCATATTGTACATTATACTGTAAAACATTTTTAATTTTACAGTGACTGTTGGATTTCACCCCAGAGATTTATGTACCAATTTCTATTCACCAGGGAGTAAAAACATTGATTTCATTTTATGAAAATTTTTGAGGTTTTGTATCCCTTGATTCTAAAAGGTTTAAAAGGATGACTGAAAAGGAATACAAGATGTGCAGAGGAAGCAGATGGCAAATCATGTTACCTGATAGGCAACCAAATGCCTGTTACTCTGAGAGAAGTAATTTAGTTTGTTCTTGAATAGTAAAAACAGTTCCACAAATCTGAAGGGAAGGCCTATTTACATTTTAGCAGTCCCTGGTGTTGTTAAAAATATGCTGTTAGCTAAGAACTATTTATAACTGAATTTCTATAATTTCACTGAATATTGTGAGCACTGATTGCAGAAAAAAGCCAGAAGATGGGGCAGCATTTCCTCTTCCTTCTCTCTACAGAATTTTTTTATAACAGTGGTATTTGTTATAGACACTGCAGCGATAAGTCGACTTGAATTCTAGTTTAAAAATCTTAGTCATTTACGCTACTCTGAACATTCATAGATGAAAAGAAATTGTACCCCTTTTGAGATCAAAGGAGATTTCAGCCCAAAATGAATGATAGTATAGTGAGATATATTGCTATTGGATAATAGTTTCATTAAGAAACTGTTTATAGTCAACAAATATCATGCAGCACATGGTTCTAATACCTTTACTTGCAGTGCTTCTATGAATAAGGACTGGAGGTGTCTTCAATACCATCAAAAGTTTAAAATGACAGTAAGTGAAAACTGAACACAGCTTAGCAGCTGCAGTTGGTGTTGATATGTAATGGATATAATGATCTAGAATTATATTGCTAATTGTAGGCATTTCTGAGTGTAACTAACATTTTAAATAGGTGTCAACAAAACCTTAGAAGATATGCATGTGTTTTTATCTTTACATGAGTCTTGCGCTATCATTAAGTGTTGAAGGGGTCAACAATCTAAATAAAGATCACCTTTCTCTCCCTATCATAGATCATTTAGGTTGGAAAAGACCTTTAAGATCACCAAGTCCAACTGTAAATTTAAGACTGCCAAGTCCACCACTAAACCATGTCCCTGAGCACCACGTCTATCCATCTTTTAAATATCTCCAGGAATGGTGACTCAACCACTTCCCTGAGCAGCCTGTTCCAGTAGTTGATAACCCTTTCGGTGAAGAAATTTTTCCTAATGTCTAACCTAAACCTCCCCTGGCACAACTTGAGGCCATTTCCTCGCATCCTATCACCTATTACCTGTGAGAAGAGACTGACCCCCACCTCGCTACAACCTCCTTTCAGGTAGTTGTAGAGAGTGATAAGGTCTCCCCTCAGCCTCCTTTTCTCCAGGCTAAACAACCCCAGGTCCCTCAGGCACTGCTCACAAGACTTGTTCTCTAGACCCCTTACCAGCTTCGTTTCTCTTCTCTGGACACACTCCAGAATCTCAATGTCTTTCTTGTAGTGAGGGGCCCAAAACTGAACACAGTATTCAAGGTGTGTCCTCACCAGTGTTGAGTACAGGGCGACGATCACTTCCCTGCTCCTGCTGGCCATACTATTCCTGATACAGGCCAGGATGCTGTTGGCCTTGACTACCTGGGCACACTGCTGGCTCACATTCAGCCAGCTGTTGACCAACAGCCTCACGTCTTTTTCTGCCAGGCAGCTTTCCAGCCACTCTTCCCCAAGCCTGTAGCGCTGCATGGGGTTGCTGTGACCCGATCATCACCTAGTCACAAGTATCCAGCTCACAAACTTTTCCCGTCTTTGTTATGTTAGCAGCAGCAAATGGCCCATGGACCACAGGGCACTGTACGGTAAATAACCATATCACCAGAAATACAGAAATGCATGCATTTCATAGGCATATTAATAGTGATTTGAAAGCCCTTTGTACTTGCTTCCTGCAAGTTTTCCCTGAATAGCACTTCTGCATGGAATGTCTCTGCAAAACCACAACAAAGCCTGATCTCAGAGGGTTTAATTAATTCTAAAAATAACCACTGCAGAGAATATGAGAGGAAAATATCCATTTCATGCAGGTGCACACAAGCTTACAAGCAAGCTGGAGGTCAGTGGGGAATGATGGAAAGAATATCCTGGAAAACAAACATTAAGAAATTAAGCATGTGCGAGGAGCTTCTGATTTTGGCCCTGTTCTCTGAAGGAAATGTATTGCTTAGCTATGGAAACAGATAACAATAAAACTTCCTTCAGATTGTTTTTCAGGTGGTTATGCCACATAATTAAGGGAACCAATTTTCCTGGATTTGATGACTGATGTAACAACAGTGGATTGCTGCTGCTGACTGGATTAGCAATTTATTTATACTAATGAAAGGAAAAAAATCCAAAAAGACAGAGTAATGGAAGAGGAGACAGTTATGATAAAGGAAATAAGTTTCCTTGCCCAAGCTGCATTTAGGTACTTTGAGGCAGAAATGGAAATGAATACTGACATTCAATTTCTCCCTTTTATATTGCCTTTATTTCAGTCTTACTAAGTTTGAGGCATTTCCTTGAAATTCACCTGCCTCCTGTCAACAGGGGCTCTTCTTGCTAAGGAATATATTTTTCTGGACAATTCATGGCATTAGATTCCCAATCCACAGAGAGAAACTGAAGAAATAACCTAATCTGGGGGCAGCAAGGAAAGGAGAAGGGAAAAGGGAATATTTACCTGCAGTGCAATGCCATTTAATTTAGTATGTGGCTTCTCTTACAATAAGGGATACTTCTTAGACCAGACCTAGCCCTCTTATGCAGTGAGATGGGGAAGGTAAATCTGTTAAGTAGTAAACAGAAGATCACAGGGAAGTGATCAAAGATATAGGAAGCAAAGCAGTACTCCACATCCCTCCCCCATCTCTCCCACACCTGAAGAAGTGCTACAAGCTGTGGTCACAGAATCACAGAATCACCGGGGTTGGAAGGGACCTCTGGAGATCATCTAGTCCAACCCCCCTCCCAGAGCAGGGTCACCTAGAGCAGGTTGCACAGGATGGCGTCCAGGCGGGTTTGGAATATCTCCAGAGTCGGAGACTCCACTACCTCTCTGGGCAGCCTGTTCCAGTGCTCTGCCACCCTCAAAGTCAAGAAGTTCCTCCTCATGTTTAGATGGAATTTCCTACGTTCAAGTTTGTGCTCGTTACCTCTTTCTTGTCCTATCACTGGGCACCACTGCAAAAAGACTGGTGCCATCCTCCTGGCACCCTCCCTTTAAGTATTTATAGGCATTCAGGTAGCCAGATTGGAAACACCTCTCGAGAATGAAAGAAATAGAAAATGTATTTATTATAACTTTGATTAAGTAGTTTTTAAAAGGGAGCAACTTTGTTATTCTTTGACAAACTACTGTCCTTCTCTGAGAAAGGAAATTGTGAGTAGCTTGTCTTTGCTATTGGTTATGGAAAAAGTACTAGTCATGCACAGGAATCTTGAAGTAAGGCTTCTAATGTTAACAGAAGAGGTTCAGAAATGCCATAATACTTTCACGTTCTGGAAATGTGACTCATTGAACTAAGTCAGACCAGTTTGCTGCTGCTTTGCCCAAAACAAATTTGCATTCTCTATGCAGATGTCAAGCCTTATGAAAGTTGTAATTTGAAAATCCCACCTCTGTTACTTTTAAAAGTTTCAACTTCATGAATACACTACATTTTCTATGACAGTTGTGTCAGTTAACTGAAGAGTTTGAAGTGTGCTATCACAAGTCCAGCAACAAAGTCTAAAGAAATTAGGTGAATTTAAACATCACATTAAGCTATATCCACGATATAACGGTCTTAGAAAAACACAACACTGCTAAAAATACATTCAAGTCTCCTCATGCAAATTATTTAAGCTTTTCTAATGGAAAACTTGAACGCTACAGCAAAATTAGAATTTCATTACAATAACTTTTATATATGGGAGTTTTCCAACTACATCTAGGGGCTACTGCTTCACAAGATATTTAAATTCTTTAGGAAATTGTGGCAGAGTGCTGTCATTTCTCTGTTAGCAGTTTTGTTTGCCCATGTTATTTACTCTTAATTTATTTCTTACTGAAGCTGAACTTAAGGGTTTGAGCAAATTTCATTCTGTCTACCACCAATGTTGTTTTAGACAAGGTTAATTTTAGAGAATAAGCATTTCTAAAAGTAAATACAACAGGTGATATTATTTTTTGGAGACAGTCTGTAGAGAATCCTGTACGAAGTAGCAAGTGGTTCCATGTTATTGTGAGGGTTTCTTACTATATTCTTTGTAAATAAAAATTCAGATAAGACAATCTGTACACTGGAAATAAACATTTTTGTTATAATTTTTGACTACTACATAATGACAGCTATAAATTAAGCTAATAAAGATTTGTACATCGCATTTCCAAATAAAATTTCAGTACTTGAAGGATATAAGGAAAAAAGATTATTTACTGTAACAACTTCAGAGCTTTAGCTTAGACCTAACATAACGGAGAGAAAACTTAATGCTTTCAGGGTTTCATTTCTTCTGCAACATGTATGTTCAGGTTCTAACACAATGACCACCTGAACATAATTCACTACATCTTTCACCTGTACTCTCATGTGTTGTTGGAGAAACAAGAACCGATGACTGAATTTGAAGGGAGAAGGATGACAGCTATGGAATAGGAAGTCTCTTATTTCTATGTGCCCAGTGTCAGGGAATCCTTGACACAATCAATTTTTCAGGAACAGGCTGTTATATTGCTTTCAGGTTGACAAAATGCAACCAATAAATCTTAAAGTAGAGTTTATAAGGACCTTATTTTTTTGAACCACACTGAAAAGCCAAGAAATAAAAATACCACTCTAGAAGTAAAAGTTTGCTGTCATTATTTAAGTACATGTATCAGCATTGAGTTATCCTGGAATACCTAAGAAGAAGGAGACTTAGAAAAATATTGTCAGGGACAAATTTCTGTGTTTATTCTCCTCATTTTTTAAAGATTCCACTTCTGGAGTACTGTTATTAAAAATAAACTTTGCCTGTCAGTATTTATTTTATTAAGTTATCTGCTTTTATACATCATATCTAAAAAATATTCAAAGATCAAAAGTCTTAAATTAGACGTCTGGGTTTTTTTAAATCTTATTTCCCTGAAATATCATATATCAGTAGGACTTTCCTTATTTTACATTTAGGGTGGCCAATAATGATATAAAGATGAAATATTACCTGTATGTCCAAACTGAAAACCAAATAAGATTCCTTTAAAGAATCTGATGCAAGGCTAAATCACCTAAAAATGGAAATTAATCGTGCTTGAAACATAAGAGATCTAACCAGGAATGTTTTGTAACCCCATCTTTGTCTCTCAGGGCTTCTGAATTAATCCTTAAAAAAATCAACAAATTTTGATAAGAAAAATCATAAGGAGTTCCATTTATAAAATTGAAAAGCTCAGTGGAAACAGCCCTGAAGGACTTCATATAATTAGACTGAATCTCTTTTCTTAAAAAAACAAACAAACAAACAAAACAAAAACTAAAAAGTAACTGCTAATAAGCTGTCTGGAATACACTGCAGATAAAAACATAAACAAAGTTTAACTATTTCAATGCATATTTACCATGCAAAACACAAGGTATATACACAATTTGCCAAAAGACCAGGGAGACTTTAGACTGGAATGAAAGGTGGCAAACAAGAAGCAAATTGTCCAGCATTGCATGAGAGCAGCATAAACAAATAGACTGAAAGTGTCTTGGGGAGGTTGCGCAGATCACCCACTTCCCCACAGATATTACTCATCCTTGACAGAGACCCTAATGTACTTAAAGATCTTTGAGGCCCAAACCTAAACAACCTTCCTGCTGCCATTTTTCATGGATTTTTCATACATCTAGGTTAAACTTTCCTTCTCCAATTCAGACTTACCAGTTCTTCTCTTACTCAAGAGATACATGAAATACAACCCATTTCTTTCTCCTCCTTTCGACATATATGAAATTCATCCCCAGCTTTCCTCACAAATCATTTTTCAGGAGTCTGATCATTTCCTTTGTTCCCTTCCAAACCTTCAACAGTTGATTTCACATATTTCTTGAGGGCAGCACCCAAAACTGGAAATATATTCCAGGTAAGGTCTTCACAGTTATTAGTGCAATATACAGATTCATTTGTGTGATCTATATGCAACATGAGAAAAGTTATGTTTTTATGGCTTTTCCTTAATAATAGCAATAAAAATAAAGGAAACCAGTGGAGCTTTCGAAACATTTCACAGAAACATCACTGCTGAGCTGTATCAATAAGATATTGGTATGCTTTTTCAACAGTATATTGGATCTACAATGCTTCTTGGATTTTATAGTTCCCTCTCCTACAACTAACAGGGCAAACAACTTTCTTGTCTTTCACTTTCAGCAGGGATTCATCTACACAGAGTCAGTAGTGACTAAATGTCCTCATCTGTTTCACTCTTTCTGCCTTCATTTTTTCTTTATTTTAATTTTTAATTAGAAATTAGGCCCTCTGATTATATCCCACAAAGGTCTGTCCTTCAGGATTTTGTGTGTATGAGGACCATTACAAAGATTTAAGATTTCACATTGTATTTTCACAGCACATATATTTTCAACCATTTGAAAGGAAGTTTCATTTACTTAAAAGAAAACGAAAAGCATGTATTTCTAAAATAAAAGAATTTGTGGTTGTGATATTTGTACTTCTAATAAGGAGGATCTGTTGTTATTTATCTGAATTGTGGGTGTATAACTGTATCCTTTCAGCTTGCAGCTA
Organism: Burhinus oedicnemus; assembly: GCA_008921705.1. Lineage (NCBI taxonomy): Eukaryota > Metazoa > Chordata > Aves > Charadriiformes > Burhinidae > Burhinus > Burhinus oedicnemus. Next base: position 1,170,104 of record VFFE01007491.1, read on the forward strand.
CATTTTAGCTACCTAATGAAATGAAGTAAATATGCATATTTTCTATGTACTTAAGAATACAGGCAAGGTAACTGTGAAAAAGACGCAGTGAGATTTTTTTTTTATGATGTTTTTCTGGAGATCAGACCCTAAATTTAGCAGATCCCACTCCTACTTTGTCTGTTTATAGGAAACTCAGAAGACTGATTTCTCCATAACATCATTCATAAGGTCATTACCACATAAATTCCAGGAGACACCCAATATGTTTGGTATTTTTGCGTTTAGTCTGTTTGTTGACTAAAGTATACCAGTATTCCAGTGGCTGTGTGTCTAGATGATGTCTGAGTCAGACAGAGGGCCAGGAAGGAGGAAAGATCAACTGTACTGGTCATAGCAATTTATTCCATGAAAACAAAAAGCTGGCATTTAATAGAAAAGCTGTTTTTATTAAAAGCAACCTTCATATTTGCCCTGAAAGAACCAAACAATTTGAAGGCTCTGAAGGATATTACCAAATTCAGTTGAAGCCATATAACACCTTTTCCTCCTTCAGGTTCAAGCTGTACAGTGAGCACTTCCGAGGTCTACAAAATTAAAAGGTCTAATCACTCTGAACTAAATTATGTATGGTACAGATTTAATGTTAATTTATTAAATTATGCACATTTCCAAAACAAAATAAAAATTATATGGAATCTACTCAAACATAAAGATTTTCTGATCTTATTCTTGAGTGTAATTCAAGTGAGAAAGTGCATCTTCTTGTTCCAGGTACTTAGCTGGTCACTTTTTCTTCATTTTTTCCCCCGTGCAATGTCTAAAGTCAACACCTTCTCAGAAAATATTTCCTGCCTTGTGCTTTCAGCCTCTGAGATACCAACTCTCTTTGCAAGCTTCCTGATGTACACAAATCTCTGTACTGCATGTGAGGCCTGAGATTTGTATTCACCAGCCTTTCTCCTTGACCAGTCCATGAAGAATAACCTTATTGACAATATTGCATCTCAGCTGAGAGGGCTTCTGGTCCTCAATGCACTTGTTACTTGGCTGTGACCAGCCACAAGATTTGAAGACAAAGCCTCCTTTCAGTAAAACTCATCAGAATACTTCTATCTAAAGGAGAAATGGGACCTGAGAGGACGTCATTAAAGCAACATATTTAACCAATCATCTTTATAGCAAGTTTTCTTCCAAGTGAAAATTTAATTAATATATCTATTTCTTGAGTACCTAGGCACACAAATATTTTTGTGTAGTAAAGAGGCCTTTCTCAGACTATAACAGACATTTTTCTATTTTCACTTAGTTGTCTTTATTAAGGCAGGATAATACCTTCTGCTGACAGAGCAGGATCTTCATCCATAGTCAAAACCTGCCCACACCGCCTCCCAACGCTTTCTGACTTGTAGTGCCATTCTTCTCGTCAGATTTACCCCTTCAAAATTTATTCCACCTCTGCTGTCTCTTCATATTCGTTTCCTTTTCATATTAAACTTTCCGACTTTCCCAATAAGTACATCTTTAAAAACACTTTTTCTTCCTCACCTCCCTCTATCCTTGCTCTTCTCCTCAGTGTTTTGAACTGCACAGATGTCAACTCTGCCTCCAGATGTGCAGCCACAGATCCCTGGAGACTGCAAGAGCTCGCCTAGGAATAATCACAATATGTTTGTCTTATTTTTACAATATTCCCTAACCACGTCTTATTGGCTCCTGTCAGGAATAAAATGGGTTAGACAGCACTTTGAATGGACAGGAACAGTCAAATCATATACAGCTTCTTCAGAAGCACTCAAAGGTTTATAAACAACTACATATCCCACTGCATTTGTTTCTTTTTCAGATTGGAGAGTCATAGACTACTCAGCCATTGCATGAAAAAGAACATTTAGTCATTCCTGTTGTCAATTTTTAAAGTTTTCCAGATTCTTCTATACCCTTTTTGAGACAGGACACTAAAAGTTAATGTGTATTCAAGTGGTAGGCCAACCACAGATTTCTATAATTCGAAGTGATGCTGGTTTGTTCTCTATTCCTCTCCTAATAATTCCTAGCACTACATTGTTTTTTCTCCTTGGTATTCACTATTGCTGCAGTTTTCATGGAGCTATCTATCATAATCCCAAAAATATTGCTACTGAATGATAACAACTATCTTTCTATATGTGAAATAAGGTGTCATTTTCACCATTCACACTGCTTTATATTTAACTATGTTGAATTATCAGACACTTTACTACTAGTCACGTGGTTTCATAAGGTCTTCCTATAATGTTTCATACTCTGCCCTTGTCTTTAATGTTCTGACTAACTTCGTACCATCACAAAACATCGTTTCCTCACTGCTCATCTCCTTTTGCAGGTGATTTATGAAAAAATTAAAAATTTTCCAGTGCAAAGCTCTGCAGAACTCGGATGGCCTCTCTCTCCCAAAAGAGCTGGCTATTTCCTCCTACACTTTGTTTCTTACTTATCTATTCAGGGACTTTCTTTCTTACACTGAGGCTGCTTAGTTTCTCTAAAGTCTTTGATCAGGGACTTTGTGTAAAGCCTTTTGGAAAGCCAAATGGACTGTATCAACCAGATGAGTCCTGTGCCATTTCAATTACCATCTCATTTCCTTTTGCTTTTAAGTTGACTGAATGTGCTCTATTGCCGTTTGGAACTTCAGTTTTATTTTTCAATTCAGTTTTTACTGGTGAAACTAATATCATTTTACCTGCTCTTACATTCAAATCTCTTTACTGCTTATTTTCTCCTGAGATATTGATTATTGCCTACAATCTACTCTTGATAACAGATTTCAGTGCCCAAGTGAGATTGTTTTAAATCTTCTCTTCACTTTCCTCCTCAATGTTTCTCCCGCATACTCCAGAAAACATTAAGCTCCTTTAAATTATAACTCTCTTTTCCTGTGAGTGTTAAAACATTGACGGTGATGAGGCTGCTGCTAAGACCATCACCCCTATTTCTCAAAAATTCTGTCTCATTGACTTCTTGCTGTTCTCCACCTGTCTGTTTATAGCTATTTGCTAGCTCTTGTCCTTGAATGGGATGAAAATTTATTGAATCACAAGTTCTTTTTAGTATTTCCTAGTATGCTGTCTTTACAGACCCCTAGCATACTGTGAGCTTTCAATTCATGACTAGGTCCACAAAAATAAGCAAATAGTGTTAATGCTTATTAATACCAACAACTCTTTCAAATCCGGGTAGTGAGGCTCAGGTAGAAGTCCTGCATACAATACTCAGATTATCACTTTTTCTGCCTTTTGACAGGCATACCCTGGTCAGCATGTCTTACTCTGTTTGGCTCCTTTGAGAGCAAAGTAAATGTCATATATTCTGTACAGACTGATGTAATACTGGAGCTACTGCAGATGCCTTTGGTGTGGCTCCTGAGCTGTCAGTGTGTACTCAAGCGCTCCTGCATCCATGCTACATCTACATCACATCAGACAATCTGCTCACAGGTAACTGAGGGTAGCAATGGTGTAATTTTTATATCTTTTTCATAGACCGTGACACCTTAGAACCGTAGGTGACCAGCAGGAAAGATAACTTACTGCTAGAAAAGCAAACTCCTGGTTACCTCCATGCTACATTTCAGAAAATCAGCCACTAGTGGAGAAAAATAACTCCTTCCTAAAACAAGCGCTTGAATAAGCTCTCCCAAAAGCCTTGGGTAAACAGAGAAGTGCAATATTCAAGGACCTTATAGAGACAATAAAGTAAGAGCTATGTATCATTGCTAACACTTCACAGCAGAGCTTCTCAGGACTTAAGGAAAGGTTGAAGCAAGAGAACTATTAGGGACACAAGAGCAGTAATAAGAAATTTCTTCTGCATTTTCTGTATTGATTCTTAGCTAAAACTCTCTCTTCTCTTCCCCTCCCTTTTTATCTATCTGAATGCAGCTGTTGGGTTTTCAATGCAAACGTACATCATGACCTATCAGATGACACTACCTTCTCTTGCTAAGCAACTGCTGGTGGTGCATGGTAGAGCCAGGCAGACATCAAAGCCCCTTATAAAACTTCACGAGTGAGAAGGAAGAATGTAAGAAAGGATAAAAAGAAACTTTGTGACAAGTTAACCATTCTCAATTAAAACTAGATTATTACTGCAATTAAAGCGCTTTTCTTGCTCACTTCAGCCGGAATTAAGAGAAAGGAATTGAATAAATGTGCTGCTCTGCCATATGGCTAATCAGTCTTCCCGATTGTGCAGCCCTGCCTGATAGCTGCACTGGCACAGGTACAACTGCTGATCTGGGAAAAAAAAAGAAAACGAAAAAAAAAATGAAAAAAAAAAAAACAACTTCATCTTATAATAAATATAGCCTATCAAATCCACATTCTCCTGTCAGATTCTACTACACAGAAGGAATTTTGAACATGAATTGCTTTCAAGAAAGCAGTTTTTGGTATTCACACACCTTGTCACCTACTGGAGCTGGGGGTGGTGAAGGGAGGTAGAAAAGGAATATAATTCATTCTCTAGCTTATTAAAGAAAGTTACTGTGCTCACATGCTAGTAAATAATACCGTTATTACTGCTGCAATTTCGTATTCTGACTAATATTGTACACAACCTGCCTGCCATTAACCTGTATTTGAAGGATTTCCTTCCCTTGTAAATGGCTAAATGGTTGTTCCTTTGTTCCTGATAATATATATTTGGCAGCACAACATTAGATATGTAAGATATTGCATCTCTGTGCCTCCTACTCATGTATTTTTTCAGATTTAGCTATCATAAGGCAATTTTCAAGATTCAGAGAGCTTTCTTCAAATATAAATAATCAAAGATCAAAGGGAGATTTTGCTGACTGAAAGCTCTAAGGCTTTTTTTTTTTTTAAGGTTATTGAATTGTCAGAGAAAGTTACAAAGTATTTGTAACAGATAAGATCTAAGCTTAGGAGTAATAAAATTCTACTTAAATTTCACTTGAACCTTTGTTGCATCAGTGTTTCTGACTTACTCTGAGGAAGCTCCAAGTATGGTGTCACCCTGTTTTTAACAGTTTTCCTCTTGCACACTCTATTCTCTGAGATAGCCAGGGCTCTGGCTGCACAGCATGTGCTAAACATCACTATTTACTATGGCTCTCTCTGGGGAGGAATGAATATGTCAGATACAGTTAGGCAAAGATATCATCCAACAAAAACAGTCTCCTGCATAAATTATAAATCAGAAATTTTATGGAATGGTATAATTTTACTAAATAAAAAGTAAATTTGCACATTTAGTCCGGAGAAGAGAAACAAAAGTAGGGCAGGACTATTCACATAAAAAGACCAAAGAGCTAAGAACAGACTGAAATTAATACAGGGTCAAATTAAACCTTCATAGGTATTCCTAGTTCCATATCAAAATCTTTACCAATCAGATTTACTTTGTAAAAATCAGAATAAAACATTCTTAGATCCTTTTAAATTTGTTTTTTCTTCTTCATTTAATGATGATGCTTTGTTAGTCAAGCTAGCAGAAGTGTGAGGGCTGGTGTTCAGAAACATCAGACCTAGGAGATTCTCCATAACTCAAAAGCTTTCATTCTATCTACTTTCCCTATTTAGTTACTAAGCAGTTCTTTGCCACGTTAACTAATACACTAAAATTTAGTTCTTATTAGCTACTGAAATCAGTTGGTGAAACCTATCTAAGCAAGTATTCTCCCATTACTCTGTCTATATTATTGAAATTTAACATTGTGGTATTGTTAATCCAGAACAATACAGTGTAACAAAATACTGTGTATTTATTTTTCCTCCTAACCAACAAGCAAGGTCACTGAAACCTTTTTGGGTACTAAGATGGCGATCAATGTATCTACAATGCAGTTCATTTCTGTCAAGAAGTATTTTAAACCTACATTTTCCATGCGTGTATTTGCCAAGCTAAAACACTTCAGCAGAGCCACTATGGTCCAAACAAGCTCCTTGGTATCAAAGGCTTTTCTGAGGTTAGACGTCCCAGCAAGGCTGGTAGGTAGGTAAGGCTCCTCAATTTTGTAGGAAATACCACACAAGTGGCACCTGGCTAACTTGAGTTCGCAGCCCCACAGGATCTAGGGGACCACCTTAACCCCAGGCTAAGTCTTTATCCCATACCATTAAAAACAAATGCCTTACCTCATGGGTTACCGTAACACATTATGGTTTCTGGGAACACATAGTTGTATGTTGTAAAACTTAAAATTTTGGTAAGAAGATTTATATGTTAGCCTTGTTTTTGATGGAAGCTGCCATGTTCTAGGTAATCCTTTCAGATAATTCCCTGTTTCCTTTTTTCCCTAATTTCTCATTAGTACACATATCAGATTTGCTAAATGGCTTTGCTAGGTTCTAGAAAGAGCACTATTGCAATGGGCTGTCTTATCATAACACATACTTAAATCAGCCAAATCAGACTTACATAGACTAAACTCTCAGCAATACAGTAAGCATAAGTATGTGATAAAAATGTGATCTTTTTTAATCCTCTAGACTTAATGCAGTTTAGCAAACAACTGCAATACTAATTTTCTGTGCTGACTGTGATATATGGACTACTAGGTATTAGCAAAGATTTGCTTCGGTCATGATGTCCAATCATTGTTCTAGAGAAAGGTTGTTTACTACAGTTAGCTCTCAAATGTTTTGTCCTTGTATGGAGAACCTGCCATATTAAAACAATCCAAAAACTTGCTTTTGAAAACTGAGACCTCAATAAAAAAAAAGAAAAAAAAGAGATAAAGAACAATTTGGAACAAAAGAAATAGGAAAAGAAACCAAATTCTATCCCTCTCAAAGCTAAATTACTGTAAATATTTAGGTGTCACAAAAATTTCCCTTATACCTGCAGTATAAGGTTTCAAGGGGTACTTCAGAGGATGTAAATTTTTAAGAAAATAACTATGGGAAGAAAACAAGAAGTTTCTCTGACTTCTAAGGAGTTCTGAAATAGACCAGCTTTAAACAACATTAAGATATGTGGGAAACTTCTTTAGAGAAGGTGGACAAAGATAATCTTCTCTAGCTCAACGTGATTTGCACGGGGTGGACGTGTCTTTTTAACCCCTCTTTGTTTCTTTTTTTGGTTTTAAAAGCATTGTATGAAGAAAGGAATAAAAAGTAGGAATTATCTAAGGGTTACTATTGCTCAGCATAGAAATCACTCTTCAGCTAATTAAACCAAATCATTGTTGTAAGCTGTGTCTTCTCTTGATAAGAATTTGGAAAATGAAATATTTGCTTAATTAGAACTATGTACATTTCTTGAAAAATTAGTGGAGGTTCATAATTTTTCTGTGCTCATTAAAGCCATAGAGGAATAATTAGGGCAACAGTTTAATGATCGATTAGATGGCTATATTAGATATCTGGCATGTTGTGGGTTTTTTGCAGGAGGGGAGAAGGGTTTGTATTATTGCTCCCTGCAGTAGCCCATTTTTTCTATTCTTACAATTTAACGAGGTTCCACTTAAAACTATAAATTCAGTCTTAACTAGAAGCTAATGACACTCTCATTCAAAAAGGGCTGTCCTTTGATTTTATCACATGAGGATATTTTGAGCATTAAAGATACACAAAAAGATTAGACTGTGGTGTGCCATATGAGAAAAGTAGCTTGATCCAAATATCGTCTGACAACCCAAACTGGATATCTAATATGACAGTTATTAAATTGTGGTCTCAGATATGACTAAACATTTTCTGTAATCTGCCTGCATTATTTTGAGGACAAGGTAATGTACAATTTAAGAAGAAAAGTGCATCAATCTGAATGTGGTGATTTTCTGAGCAAACACAAGATTAAGAATCTATAAAAAGAATTTATGAGGTTTATACCTAAGCAAATGTAAGGAATTATGATTACCTTTGTGGGCAGTCACTCCTTCAAGATCATTTCCAATTGTTTCATATCTAATTTAGTTCCTATACAGCATGTTTCAGAAAGGTCTAGAGCGATACCTGCTAAAAGAGATAAGCTTTACTTCAGGCTTTTATTCCTGGGTAGACTTTGGTAGCATGAATCTGGTAAAGTAAATGAAGTTTTAAACAACCACCAGCTTATTGTCTGTGGTGAACACAAACGCATTGTCTTGAGAGCTCACAAAAGAAACCCACAAGTGAAAAGGGCCCTGTAAATTGACATAGTCCCACAGAGTTAGCTGAATTACATGAAAGTGTTTACTTTTTAGTAATATTGACCATTTAATTATCATTCAGTGACGTGAGCTCTGCAGCCAAAGAACATACAAAAAACATGAACAAACAAAGAAAATACCAAACTCAAATCTCTAGAAGGCACAAGCTACATTTGGTATCTTATATTTAGCTTGCCTGTAGTTGAACTTAGAATTTTGAAAACTACACTGAAATGTGCATATGCAGTTCTTTGTTTTGCAGGAAAAATGTTGCCTAACTTAAAAGCTCTAAGTAAGAGGATTCCTTTTGACTCTGCATCTACCTGATATGATGGAAAAAGAGATGAAGGTGAAGCATTCTTCTGACAAATGTACTAGAACTTGGATACTGTTATAAATCATACAGGAGGCATATATTCCTACAAGATTGTGAGTTTCAATTCAAGATAAATTGAGAATGTCTACAGGTGGTAAAGAACATCTTGGTAAACCCATTAAACTATTTGGATGGCCACATACAGGTAATATATCTAATTTCCTAGTACAGGAAATTAGAAGTGGAATAGCTTTCAAGCCAAGTCTCAGATGCCACACTGATAGTGGATTAAGTTCCTGAGTCAGACGTCAAGTACAACTATCCTGATGATCCTTTATATTTCATTGCTTGCAGAGACATAACAGTACCACACATAGGAAATAAGTTTTGTTGAGGGTTTGTTTTGTTTTAGGTTGGGTTTTTGGTTTGTTTTTTTGGTTTGGTTTTTTTTTGGGGGGTGGGGGGGGTGAGATCTGGGGCTGTACAGTATAAACATTTCAAACCACATTTAGAAAAAAAATTTTCCATTCCTAAAACCTTCATTACTACAAGGACCAGAAGATCATGTCACGCACTGAAGCAGCAACAGAAGATCATGCCACATTCCATTTCTTTACCAAAATGGCTGATATGTTATTGAATATCTCAGAATCATCATTTATTCTTGATATCTCCACAGATACTACCCAGCAGACTAGCCACATTTTTAACCATTTAGTGGGACAAGCTCTGTCAGCTGACTTGTTTCTTAAATCTTGGATTCCTGGGGAAATTCTGGAATACTATAACTTGTGTCACCTTTCAAAAGAGGAAGTAGATGAGCAGATTAACAATAGGACACTTAATTGGAGATCAGCTCCTATAAACATGCAGAAAAGGCTACAAGAACCTCAATGGAACAAAAAGTGAAAAAGTGTTTAAAAAGGGAAACAATGGTACAATTTACGTGTTTCTGGAAAGATTTTTCAGGAACTGGTACTCAGTTCAGTGCTAGACACTGAATACTCTCAGCAGGTCTCTTTCATATGCCCTCAGTTCAAAACTTAATGCCTCCTGAGAGACTCGTTTTACCCAAATGTGTGATTTACTGGGTTCAACATAGAGAAAAATGAATGAGAGGCAATGGCCTGTGATACATACAAAAGTTGAGAATACTTGAGATAATGAACTCTTCTGGCGCCAGAATTTGTGAATCCATTATATTTTAAGATACAACATTACCTAGAGCAGACAGGCTGTTTGACTTAAAAGGGAGGAAGTAAGCATAATTAATATACAGTACAGAGGAAAACTTAGGCAAATATCTTACAATTTCTGCAACCTTTAAACAAATAAACACATTAATTCATGTCTGTTGTTTTCTTACACGTGTTTGTTCATTTTGTATAAACATTCTAACAAATGCATTTCCTACTCTAACACGTAGAGACAAAAATGGCAAATAGTTAATTTTAAACAGATTATATTCATGGGAATGAATTCCAAATTCTGTAAAGATCACCACCTCAATAGAAATTTGATTCCAACAGTTATATTCATCTAGTGAGTTAATGAAAGAAAATGATCCCTGTTGTGAGAGGGATTCTCAAAAGTGTTAAGTGTTGATCTAGCTTTGAAATTACATACTTAAATTAACTTCAACAGCATTCATATTCTCATTGAATCTTTAATCAAAAACTGCCAACACAAATTCAGTTTTTATGAAAAAGTGCTGATACCTACTTACAGATATTCAACAGACCAATGATAGTTTGTAACTATGCTACAGCATATAATTTAAAATAATCAAATGTGAGAAACCGTAACAGCTTCTAGATAACTAGGGAACAGAAAAATCTTAATTTAATCTTTTAACCATTATCTTCTCAATTTAGAAACAAGTAAGCAAATAAAACAGGGCTACTCCAAGTAGCCTACTCCAACTTTCAAGTTGTTTAATGTTCAGAACTAAGAGATACAAAAAACATGTATTGACCTTATATACTTTCATCTCCAACTTGTCCAAATAAGCATAAGAAAGGACACCCTAGTGTCCCTGAATTACGTTTAGTTTACTCATTTTTCAGCCTTTTAAGGGTAAGCCACCTCTGTTTTTTCTGAGGAAATGACCATACTTAAGAAATGTTTCTCCTGTTTTCAATGGACCAGGAGCTGGAACAACTGCCTTCTATGCAGTCTATAAAATGGAATTGGAGGGGAGCATTTTATTAGTAAAAAGCTATCATAATTTGTATTATTTGCCTTTTTAATCTTCTTTACGGTTTAGTAGTGGTAAATCATTGAAAGCACTTCATTCAATGAATTCAAAGCTATAAGAATTGTGTTATAAATATCAGTCTGAGACTCAAGGGACACTAGATTATTAAGAAATCAGTTTGTTGATTTTTTAAAAAAATCATTAATTTAAAAAGACACGTATTTAATTATACTGTCAGAAAGGTGTGAAAATTAACTTCAAAGGAAAGAAGAAATCATACTGTATTTTCTCCTTTACTTTAATTAAAGTAGTAAGGAAACTGTTTCTTTTGTCTAAGGAAGAAAGGAATTTGTCTATACCTGATGCTATTTCTATGCTTGTATAAAATATAACATTAAAATAACAGATGTGAGTTCAAGGATACTTTTCCAGAAATAAGTCTTTCAAAGTGTCAGGGCCTCTCTAAAAGTCAGCATAAAGCTGTAAAAGCAGAAATTGATTCCCTCCTACATTTGAGTATCTCAAGATACTCATGCAAGAAAATGGAGAGCTAAATGAGTGAGATGATTAATTAGCAATTTCCAAACAGTTACTCAGACCAATGCTCCATGGTTTGCAACACATAAGCAATTATTGCAGCAGCTCTTTTATTGTTATTACATTACTGAAACTGATCATTCAAATTTGACAATTCAAATCAGTGCATTGAGGTTCATAAGATAACAATGACATGATATGCTCTGCTTATGACCTCACTTAATTCCATGTCATTTCAAAAAATGTATAAAGTGACCAACTTCAACAAAGTCCATTGGTGTCTATAATTAAAATATCATGTACGCCACGCTTGTACTCATTTATTTTCCCTCTATTCCCCTCTATCACTACAAGAAAACCAAAACTCAACTAAATATTACAATAGGATCTAATTTGGGCTGAAAACTATAAGAAGATAAAAAGACACAAAGAAAATAGTGCACTGTCAAGTCAAAAGGGAAACATATATTGAGAGTCTCCCAGATTTACAGACTACCTATCTGTTCTTCTTTCCTCCAGTCTTGATAAATCTGTATTAGGAAATGAAACAATGCATGAAAATATTTCTAATGAGTGCTGCAGCACAGCTGACAACATGAGGTACCTTCCCAAACAACTCTCAGGAACGTTCCACAAACAAAGGTCAATCTGCCCAGCAGACAGTTTACGTGAAGCCATCCTGTTTGAGAGACTAAAACAATTTGCTTGCAATGACCTCTGCAATTCTATGACTTTTGCCCTCAGAACCAGAACATTTTCCAGGGTACATTTCATTTACTTGCACAGACATGGCATTCTTCATGTTTTGCCTTCAGGTTCCCATTGAAATCTGTGTCACTGTTTGTCCTTACACTAAGCACCCCTTCCATAATCGTCTCTTGTGTAGACACATATACACACAGAAGGTATTTACCAGGTTCTTCTAACGTTCTTCTTAAGGAAACTGTTTTTTCTCCACCCTACCACTCCACTGAGACAGGCAGGATGCTGCTGGTAAGATGCTTCCTATTCCAGATGGTTGCTGGTGAGGCAGGTAATCCCTGGATAGCTGGAGAAGTCTGTTGAGGGGCTTCCAGGATTCCAGTCTTCTTAAATTTCAGAAAATTACAGGTTTGTACTGTTGCTCTGAATCCAGACAATCCAGGTGTGTTGACTATGGTTACGTGTTCGAGGGAAATGGGAACAATTAGGCCATAAAACAGAACAGCAATGCAAAGTCAGCCACTCTGGAAGGGTTAGGGAAAGAGTAACTAGTGGTGTGTCCAGGTTAGCATTTTAGTTCAGGAAGACCAGTAGTGCAATTTTGAAGCCAGTCTCCCATTTAGACCTACTTCTTATGCTTTGGTTTTCATGGTGCATTAGTGTCACATTAAAGCTGTCTTCCTTTCAGATGAAAGAAAACCACAATATGTATTCCTCCAGGAATGCACTAAAGCTGCTTCAACTGCTAGTGGGCATCCAGTCCGAGAGGCAAGGCTGGGCTTTGTCTGAAGACAGGCTTATGAAACATGATGTGGACACAGTGTGGATGTCTCAGGACCATCTAGTCCTCTCTACAGACCTACATATATTGTGTTGTGCTGTATGACAATGTATACATAGCCTATATAAAAAATTACTTCAAATCTCTCTTAAAAAAAAAAGATAGGGAGAATTAAGCAACTAGAACTTCTTCTAGCAAACTTCTTAAGACTGCTTTCTTTACCTTCAGTCTCCATAAACAAGTGAAGTAATGATAAATTAACAACAAATATCCTTTCAGACAAAGGGCAAATTCACTTAGAAAATTTGAAAGATAATTTTTCACAGAATTACAGAATCCCTCAGGTTGAAAGGGACTCTGGAGATTGTTTTCTGCAAGTTTCCTGCTCAAAGTAGTCTGAACTGAAGCAGCTTTCCCAGGACCTTTTCCACATGGATTCTGGGTATCATGGAAAGGAACTTCATTAAGTTCAATGAGGGCAAGTGTAGGGTTCTGCACCTAGGGAGGAATAACCGCATGCACTGGTACAGGTTAGGGGCTGACCTGCTGGAAAGCAGCTTGGCAGAGAGGGATCTGGAAGTCCTGGTGGACAACAGGATGACCATGAGCCAGCAGTGTGCCCTTGTGGCCAAGAAGGCCAATGGCATCCTGAGGTGCATTAAAAAGAACGTGGACAGCAGGTTGAGGGAGGTCATCCTCCCCCTCTACTCTGCTCTGCTGAGGCCACATCTGGAGTATTGTGTCCAGTTCTGGGCTTCGCAGTTCAAGAAAGACAAGGAACACTGAAGACAGTCCAGCGGAGGGCTACAAAGTCAATCAAGGGACTGGAGTATCTCTCTTATGAGGAAAGGCTGAGAGACCTGGGTCTGTTTAGCCTGGAGAAGAGAAGACTGAGGGGGGATCTCACCAGTGCTTAGAAATATCAAGAGGATGGGGCGCGACTCTTTTCAGTGGTGCCCAGCAACAGGAAAAGGGGTAAAGAGCACAAACTGGAACACAGGAAATTCCATCTGAACATGAGGAGGACCTTCTTTACTTTGAGTGTGGCAGAGCACTAGAACAGGCTGCCCAGAGAGGTGGTGGAATCTCCTTCTATGGAGGTATTCAAAACATGCCTGGTTGTGATCCTGTGCAACCTGCTCTAGGTGAACCTGCTTTGGCAGGGGGGTTGGATTAGATGATCTCTGAAGGTCCCTTCCATCCCCTGCCATCCTGTGATTCTGTGATCTCCAAGGATGTGGACCTTACAGCCTCTCTGGACATCCTTGCAGTGTTCAATTGTCTTAAAAGTATTTTTTTCTTATATTTAGGTGGAATTCCCTGTATTTCAATTTGTGTCCATTGCTTCTTGTCCTGTTGTTGGGATCATTGGAAACAGTCTTGCTCCACTTTCCTTACCACCACCTAGCAGGTGTTTATACACATGACTAAGATCCCCCTAAGCCTTCTCTTCTCCAGGTTGAGCAGTCCCAGTTCTCTTAGTCTTTCCTCATAGGAGAGATGCTCCGGTCCATTCATCATCTTGGTGTCCCTGAGCTGGACTAATTCCATTAGCTCTGTGTCTCTCTTGCACTGGGGAACCCAGACCTGGACACAGCACTCCAGATGCTCCAGTACTGGCCCTCAATCTTCTAGTTATTGGCCTTTAGCTGACCTTCGTGCTGCTGATCACAATTTTTAAGCTCAGCAATTCAGCCAGTTTTGAGTTCACCTGACTGTCCATTTACCTAGCCTGTATGTCATCAATTTGTCTATGAGGATGTTATAGGAGACAGCGTCAAAGCCTTACTAGAGTTGAGGTAAGCAACATTCACCCCTCTCATGTCATCCACTAAGCCAGCCATCTCATCATAGAGGGCTACCAGGTCTTCTTATGCTTTGGGCTATTTCAGGGACTAAGCCCAAATTCCAAAACTGGGATCTCACTTAAGTCTATGGTTTTATTTTGGATAGGTCTTCAACATCACTTTCCTGGAAATCAGTCTTCAAATGACACTCCCTATTTTTCTTAAAACTGTACAATACACATAGACAACTAAATGTCTTCACATTATTTTAAAACCTATTATGTTTTTTAATGAAAACTTTAAAAATTACCAAGTATTGAATGACAGTTTCATTTTAAGATATTCATACATTTTGATTATCTCAAAACACTACCAAGATGAAATTATAAAAATATTGTATCTAATATTTCGTATATTTTATGAATATATGTATATATGAAACACTGAGAAGTAGTCTGTGTTTCAGATGTTAATTTTGCTTTTTGCTACATTAGCAAAGATTTTGTTTCTGATTTCATAATCGTGGACAGTATGAGAAATGAGTGAAAATGTTATATTTAATTACTTTGGCACTAGTGTGTTTCACAGTTAAGTAAAATATCTTAGTGCCACTTTTTCTCAGGAGCACAAAAAAAATCTGGAAAGTGGCATTTTTATCTTGATTCTTTGAAATTATATTTTTTTCTGTATTTGCTTTTAGAAACTCAAACTATGGTATGTACCAGAAGAAAATGTGATGTGTAAAAAGGGAAAACAAACTGTTACATCTCTGTAACATTTGAGTATAGAAAGTAAATAAAACTTTTTAATCTATCCCAGGCACAATGCATTATTCTCCTTGCTTTCAGAGGAGAACCCAACAAACAGCAATGCATGATCTCAAAACAATAACAAGTTTGACAGGTTATATAGCAGTACAGCTGCACCAATACTTCAGGAAATGTTTTCCCTCCCTCTCTGAATAGTTGAAAGAAGGACTATCAATACCACTCTTACATATCAGCAGTGCAAAATATAATAGAAAATAACCTGTTTGAGGCTGTTTCTTACCATTTTATTAAAGATCAAATCAAACTTGTCTATTCTCAGTAGATCTACTTTATCCTAATAAAAGAGACACAAAATCGTATTTTAAAGCATGGGAGAATATCCACTTGTTGCCTGATGATTGACAGAAATCCCATTTCTGAAAGCTGAAATGGCAGATGGCCTTTCTTGATCTTCATCAAGCAGATTTGTCATAATATGAAATGTGTCCTTTCATTTGACATGCTCTTTCTCATTGATTTCCAGATGACAAATAACTAAGAAATGCACTGAGAAATAAACAAGCAATGGCCTTGGACCTTGATCCATAAGGACTGCAGGTTTTCTTGAATTTTAATTTAATTTTCAATTAAATGAAGATATACTGTAAGAAAGTCAGCTTCACAGGGGTTTTGAAATGTCTCCTTTAATTGGCCCATATAAGAAACGTTTCTAAAAGCTACACTTTTGCAGAATGCTGACACAGTTGTTGCTATAGAGTTCAGGTTGCAGGTAACTTTTCTAGAAGTTGTGGACATATAGTACAGTAAATATATTTACTTTATTTTAGTGATATTATTCAGAACGTGTTTTTAGTGTCTGTTTTTTTTCTGTATACTTCTATTTCTGAATACAATTACCTATTTACAATAGTCAGAATTTAGGTTTTACTTATATTCTAAAGCAGTGGAAAAAAATCTTGCTAAACACAAGAACACAGAAATTTCTTAAAGAAAAAAAAAACCGTAGTCCATGACCAGGTTAATCTGATACCATAAAAGGCAAGTTACTATCCAGTCTTGCTTGGTAGGAAAAACAGACTCCTCTACAGTCTTGGCACTGGACTTTACTTTGTAGGGCTTTAGAAGACTAAAGAAAATGGGAAAAAATCACTCTCCTTCTTTTCCACAATCATTGCATCATCTCAATATGGACCAAAAGGGGTCTGATTTCGATTCGTAACAGGAAGTCTCCCTGAAAGACTTCTGAAGGTACATATGCTCAGCTTACTTTGTCACCTACTTACAGTCAACATGATAGAAATTACTCAAACAATGTTTTTATACACCAAGATGGCATACAGTTATCTTAAGTGTGCCTTCAACACAGAAGCGTGTTTCTAGAAGAGGTATTAAAACACTGGTAGTAATCAATTACTTTCAAAAGTGATCCTGCTAGTAAATAAAGTAGGAATAATGTCAACTCTTCCTGGCTAACTGCTCTTGTTGCTGGCAAGATATACCTAAAAAAAGACTGTCTTCTTTTGAGGTTCTCTTTCTGCCTCCTCCCCCATGGTAACCGATGGAAAAAAACATGAGCAACACATGTAGGAAAGCCTCTATAGACAAGGGTACTGCACAAAAAGGCAGTCTTTCTTTCTGTGGGACTCTTAAGAAGTGAGCAGAGAATCAGTGAAGAAACACAGACAGGCCACAGCAATGGATGTAGTGAGAAGGCAAGGAAAAAGACAGGTTAAGCAAGGAAAACAACAGATTTGCCATACACTTGAGTAAATGAGAGGTTGGAGTTAAACTGTGATGCCCTAGGAGTTAGAGCACACACCAACAGGAGCCAGAGTCCTACATCATTTATGGTGGACCTGAGACTGAGGTCTGTATTTGTCCTTTAGGACAAGAGGTAATGGGCACAAACTTGAACGTAGGAAGTTCCATCTAAAAACAAGGAGGAACTTCTTTCCTTTGAGGGTGGCAGAGCACTGGAATAGGCTGCCCAGAGAGGTGGTGGAGTCTCCAACTCTGGAGACATTCCAAACCTGCCTGGACGCCATCCTGTGCAACCTGCTCCAGGTGTCCCTGTTCTGGCAGGAGGGTTGGACTAGATAATCTCCAGAGGTCCCTTCCAACCCCTGTGATTCTGTGATTCTGTGATTCTGTGATTCTGTGATTCTGTGATTCTGTGACTGTGGCTGGGAATGCAGCACTGCCCACTTGACAGATCCTCCGCAGATACACTGGAGAGATACAAGGTGAAAAAACCCTAAAAAACAGCACAGAATTCTTTCTACAATGAATCTCTGTGATCTAGGATCAATTTCAGTCACAAAGTCTAGGAAAGGAGTACGCCTTCATTTTAAAGGAATGTAATAATTTTACAAGTCTTGATCTTTTCAGTATTACAGCACTGCAGAACCTGAAAGACTACATTAACCAACATGCATCAATGCAAAATGTGCGCAGGCATTTCTCTTTTCATTAATCTCTTGTACTGTGTTTCTGCTCCTAAGGTTAGTGGCATCTTCCTCAACATTCTCCTTCTTCCAAATACACAACCTCCTGAAAATGTACAGTAAGCAAATCTACAAGCTAGAAGGCCAAGCTTTCATTGTACATGCTTGCTGACCTGTATTCACCCTCTGGTAAATTCAGCTGGTAAATTGGAAAATGCCAGCATTGCAAGAGTTAGCTCCTCATTCTATGCCAAATATGCTTTACAGTAGTATGTGCTTTTGTCTGGATTCTTTGTATTTACAAAATCGTGTGCTTTTGAACCCTGACCCTTGAGTGGAACACACATCCCAGTTCACTTCCCAAGGACTTGATAAGGTCACTGTATGAAGTGTCCTGGTTTGTTGAGCCTTTTGTCACGCCATGGTACAGTGAAGTTATATTGTTTCTCAAGGAGACTGTAGCCTTAATGAAATGAACAGCAAATCTTCATTCTGGAGTCAAGCCCAAGATCCATCACAGACTCCATTAACACAAGATGTTTGCCCTAATGAGTAATCACAGTTGTGAAAGCCTAGAAGACCAGCTGAAAATTTCAGATTCGGATGTTTATGACTTTTACTACATGTCTGATGAGCATTTGTTTTTGAGTACAGCATGCTGAAGAATCCAAGAAAATCAAGCACAAAAATAAACTCACCAAAGCAGAAAATGATGAAAATCTCACTCAGGTTTTTTTCCTCCCTATTGATAGAACTCATCTCTTTGTAGTATTAAATGCAACCAACTATGCAGCTTCCTAGTCCTAAAATAATAAATATATATAAAAGCATAATTAAATATATAATTAAATTGTAAGGGTTGAAAAGGACAATAGAAAGTTTTTCTATAAAAATAAATTAAATCTCCTCATTGATTTGAATTTTGAGATTGTTTGATTCCAAAAACTTCTGTGAATTAGTTAATACTTTATAGTTTTTGGAAACACTCTATAACACCAGTACTTAGTGCTCATTAAAATAAATTATTAGAACCAGGTTTAGACTAACATTCCGTCTTGAGGAATTCAAGGTTCGATCTTGAATTTGTCTAATCTTTAAACCCACTTTGTATTTCATGTCTTCTGAACACTTCCTACAGACCGACTAGTTTTGTGTCATTACCAAAATACAATTTCTTTCAAGACCACAAAACAACATTGATCTAGGAGTTCATTATTCAAAAAGCTTTTGAAATAAATACAAAGAATGTCAAAGGTATTTGGCTGCAAGCTTTTGATGACAAAATACGTTATTTAATTGAGGACAACATGCTTTCTGGAAAATGATAGGGAAAAATTTGTTTATTAATCCCACCTGTTTCAACTAACCAGATGAGACCACCAGAAGTTTACTAATGGAAAAGATACAGAATCTAAGCTGTAATTATGACTTGTTTATATCCAAACTAGCTTTAACTCTCTAAATTGAATCCAACATTGTAGTTGTAGAAGTACAGACCTCCTAAGACCTGCAAAAGACCTTGGATAAATGCAACTACGCTGTGTTAAATGTCACGCTACCACAGAAACACTGTTATCAGTAGCTGTGGCAGACCAGGGAGCTGCAATTCCAATTTTAGGGAAAACCAAAGTAATTATTCTGAATGCAGAGCTTAAAGAAAATATTATTTTCAGAAAAAGGCTGCCACAAAGACAGCAACTAACAGAAATATCCAAGGCTGAGAGGGGTGTAAAGATATGATAAAAATCTCCAAGTATTTAATAAGCTGATGAAAAAAGAAAAAACAGTGCTTCTTCCATGCCTGCAGCAAATTTCGCGTGTTCTAGTTTGTGCCCGTTACCCCTTGCCCTGTCGCCAGGCACCACTGAAAGGAGTCTGGCCCCATCCTCTTGACACCCATCCTTTAGATATTGATAAACATTGGTGAGACCCCCTGTCAGTCTTCTCCAGACTAAACAGACCCAGGTCTCTCAGCCTTTCCTCATAAGGGAGGTGCTCCAATCCCCCAGTCATCTTTGTTGCCCTACGCTGGACTCTCTCCAGTAGTTCCCTGTCCCACTTGAACTGGGGAGCCCAGAACTGGACTCCAGATGTGGCTTCAGCAGAGCAGAGTAGGGGTGGAGGATGCCCCCCCTCAACCTGCTCTCCATGCTCTTTTTAATGCACCTCAGGAGACCATCAGCCTTCTGGGCCACGAGGGCACACTGCTGGCTCATGGTCAACTTGTTGTCCACCAGGACTCCCAGATCCCTCTCTGCCAAGCTGCTTTCCAGCAGGTCAACCCTTCACCTGTACCAGTGCACGGAGTTATTCCTCCCTAGGTGCAGGACCCTACACTTGCCCTTGTTGAACTTGAACGGACCTTAAAGATCATTTAGTTCCAACCCCCCTGACATGGGCAGGGAGTATACAGCTATAAGGAAAATTCTGCATTTTGTAAATCTGGCCACAGAAAAGGAGTTGTCACACTCAAGGTCTTGTTTATGGGTACATATCCATACATATTATATACATTTGTGTACATATGCATATTCCTATACACATATATAAGTTAAAAACCAAGAAGGTATCGTAAGAATAATTGAAAACTTAAGACTCTAATTATTATCAGTTCAGGTCTAACTGTTACAGAGAAAGAAATAATAATGTACTTTAAATTGTTACACTCATTTCTTAATTTCTTCCCTTTTCCTGGAGTTATTCTCACCCTTCCATTGCTCCTCTGGGTCCTAAGGCTGGCAGTGGCATTTCAGTGAGGGGCATTATAGCAAGCTGTCAGCTTCAGAAGTCCTTTGCCAGATGAAATATGTTTGTGTTAGTGGTTTCATCTTCACGCTAGGATCCACTTGAGATCTTTCATACATTTTCCACAATGCTTCTACACCTTTTGCTTTCTTCATTGGTCTACAACTTCATGTTACATCCTAATTTACTACAAATGGTGACTTCAGGGTGTGTTGGCTACTACTCCTTGGTTTGCTTTATTACTTCTAAAACCAGTTTGGTCAAGCTCCAGATCTGCATTTCTTTGTCTGACCATGGCTGAGTTTCTCATAGCTGTGGGGTCTCCAGTGCCAAGCTTATGCTCCACCCCTTATAACCCCATCCCTATAGTCCTCTACACCCTGTGCCTCCAATTTTTAATCTGCCCTCAAACTAGGCCTGTGTTTTTCAATGCTACATCGTTGTGTTAGATTTGTAAATAACTCACTCTACTTAGAAAACCTACCTCCTGCTTTTATCTATATAAAGTGTGACACACACAAAAAAAGAAACCACAAAAAACCCCACCACCACAAACAAACAAACAAACAAACAAACAAACAAACAAACAAAAAAAACCAAGCAAAAAAAGTCCCCAAACAAATTAGCCAGAGATACATGATCAATTAGAGAAACTGATCTCACCGTTAAGCCAAGTAAAACAGAGCTGCAGACAAAGCTCAGACAAACCTGAGACCTTGTTAATGCAATAGAAAGTTTGTGGTCTGCTACTGAAAATGGCAATACTGCCTTACAGGGCTATATGGTTACGCAGCTGAGACCTATGGCGTTTGGCTCTTCGGTGCTTCTTAGTGGCATGGAGCTCAGCCTGACCAAAAGGCAAGGCACCGTTTCCTTATGTCATTTGTTTCTTACATTCTGCTCCTTTCACCCAAGCAGAAATGTTTCTTCACAAGTTATTTGAAAATTTTTGCAAAATTTTCAAGATCAAAACATTTTTAATACTCTTCCCACTCTCCTTCCCCATCAGTAACTAATGAAAGGAAAGTTACACAGTTGAATTCTGCCTACTTTTCTTTGTACGCTCCCCCCTCCTTCAGATTTCGGCTATCAAATCCATTACCAATACTCTTCTGTGCCTTGGTATCTCTCACCCATTCTCATGAACTGTTCTCAATCCATGGGTTACTGTGTTTCTATTAATGATTTTCTGGACAAATAGATGTGAACATGTGCAGTGGAGTAATTCTTTTGAGAATGCATCATTTTTATTCCTCACGTATAAGCTGTCTGCACAGTAGGTCTGACGTGCAGCTGTGCAGGGCTCATGACATAAACTGGTTGATCTGCAAAATACCAGTGCTCAGAAATTCAGGATGTGGGTGGTGCCAAGCAGGTTGCTAGATTCCTGCAAATCCTAGATTTTATCAAACAAATCCAGGTTTGAGACAAATGCTCACATGTCCCAGGGCAAGGCAAGCAAAAGGACATCTCCATGAGCACTAGGGTATACGGTCACCTTCTGAGTTACATCTATTTCTTTTCACTTTCTAATTCCTCCACACTTTTCGCTAGCTGTGCATCTCCCACAAAGTGACTCCTCTGGCTGTCCTTGTCCAACACACACAACGATGCATCCCAGTTCTCCTCTTTTCCCTAAAACCTCCTTCAGACTGGTCCTCATTTTCTGCCTTCTACAAAACTTTTTCTCTCCTTTCTCCATTCCACAGTCTTTGTACTATTCCTCCCTGCAAAACCTGCTGGGCTTTAAGCTACAGTGAAGCTGCTGTCTCTGATGTGTAAGCAGCAGAACATAGCAGAGATTCTTGACCCCAAACTCCAGCAGGCTTGCCCTCTCCCTGCTGGCTTTCCTCCTAAATGCATTCTTCTAGTATTCTGTTTGCAATAGGGGGTGGGGGGGAAATCAATAAGGTTGTGTTCTCCAGCTCCTTGAACTTTCACTGAAGTTACAAAATTGATCACTTTAAAATTCATTGTGTTACAAACAAAAAGAAATGCTATTGAGACAAGATAGACTCCATCTCTGCTTTTAACTCAGCCAATTCCTTCCTTCATTTACTCAATGATTATTACACAACACGGTAGTAGCTAAGCAGCTCAGATGGTCTGAGAGTCCGCTTTTATCATGCACTTACAAACAACAGTATCTCCCTCTGGGAACTCAAAAATCTATGTTTTAACTGAAGTGAAGTAATTGACTAACAAGACCACAGAGAAAAGGGAGAGCAAATATATGAGAAATTACTAGGTTTGAATTAACAGTTAACATTGCTTATGTACATGCCTAACTAATCATTGTGAACATGCAAATAAAGTTTTAAGCTTTTACACAGTTATCAGTTTCTACTTAAAGAGTTTCACCCAGCAACGAATAAAATAATTGCACACTGTTCTATCAATTTGCATTTGTGTGTTTGGCTTGGCAGTTCATTAGTCCTATTAAGTTCAAATTCTACAATTCTGCATATTTACAGTATCCTACTTCTTGCATTATTAACAGCAATGAAATACTCAGGTAGTGAAAAAACAAGGAGACAGCTAAAGCGTCAGCCTTTTAAAAATGTAAATACATAATCAGTCAGACAGATATCTCACTGCATAGTTTACTTTGCAGATTGCTTTACAATTGGATATCTTTGTTATTTGGTGTCCCCTACCTGACTACTGACATGAACCATTAGACAGTCAGTCAAATATAATATGCCAATAACATCAAGGAGCTTTCTGTGTCATAAGGAGGAAACAATATGAAAACCAAAATAGTCTTCCTGACTGCTAGTTTCAAATACATGTGTTATGAAACACTAATTTGTGATTATTAACAGTAATCTCTGCTGCGTTCCAGTAAGTGAGATTAAATCTTATTACTAGATTTTAGTTTTTCAGAGAACATACATACCTTTAAAATGTGCAAGACTTGGCAAAGGATGGTGGTTCTGTATCTTTTAATGTGACCACAGCTGCAAATTAGCAAACATACTGCCATGAGCTAGTGAGACTAGTTTTCAAGTTCTGAGATTTTAAACAACCAGCTGGCTATTCAGCAAAGTCCCCTTTTGGCTAGTACTCTTGACAAACACACAATCCTAATACCTGAATGAATGATGGGGGTCTGACTACTGCTCTGCCAAAAGGGAAAATTACACCCATCGATTCAGTGGGCCATTTGTGCTGTATTCCTTTAACTTGTGAAAAGTATACAACATGGAAGAGTTCCTAAACTGTAGGCACTACTGATTGTGGAAAAACACTTTCATTTAAGTTACTGGTAAAAAATGTATGACCTTGTATATAAGTCTAAAAATAAAAGCTTTGAGTTTTCATTCGGCTGCATCGGCTACCAAGTGAGAGAAAAGCTCTGCAAAAAGGTGGTATGTTGTTTGACAATGGGTCACTGAAGAGAGGTTCTCATGAAAAATCAAATTTCCATGCCTGTTCCTCAGCAGCAACTTCCCCAAAGACACAAGTCCCTTCTAAAATTTCACCTCGTGCACATTGATATTAATTCATGTCTCAACAGCAGCATAACGGTATTTACACATGGTTGTTATATAACCATTAAGTCATACCTTCTCATATTTTCTTAGTAAAAGCAACAAGGCTTTGTTCCTTCTAGTGCCTGAAGGTGGATCAAATAGTGGATCAAAACCATCTCTCATCGTGTACCATAAAGATGACTTACTTTCCAGGAACCACTGGGACACTGCCAAAGTTACAGCACATATTTAGGACTCATTATTATGCTGTATTTAAACTATAGGCCAAATAAACAGACATGGACCAAATATACTGCTTACAATAATTTCTTTGGAAAATATCCTTTTCATGTATAACCTGTGACAATTGTGGAGAGCAATGTGGTGATCTGATTATACACAACTTAGTTCATTATATGAAATAACAATGAAGCATGATTAACTCCTTACTATTACGAACTATTTACATGCACCACATAGTTTTGAATATAGTTGTTTGGGATTTTTTTTTAAACTCAGGTTTTGTCTTTTGTTCTGTTTATTACGTGCAGTTTACAAGATATATATTACAATTTGTCAAGGTAATACTTTTAAAATGTTATCTTAATTACTATTCTGTAAAATACAGAAATAGTGGAGAATGATTATCATTCTCAGTAGATTTCCTCCCTACCACCAATAACATAATGGGGTACCCCAGAGCCAAATAAGTATTAGGAAGATTCATTGGAAGAAAAGCTAGAAAATGCACGGCCCAAAACTATATTTGTTTTTAAAAGGAAAATCTCTTTCTGTGTGTAACATAAAACAATTCTGGAAGATTCCATGTTTGCAAAGTTAAAGTTCTTCAAGCTTTGTAACACTGTAAATGTTACCAGCTCCATGAAATGTCATGGGAATGTAATTTTAGATGGATTTGAAAGATGCAGTGGCATTTCCAAAACCACCTAACTGACTCAGCAATAAATCCGTAAAAGGACTTCAAAGTTAGTTACTGCGGTGTCTAAATGGTCTGACATTGTCTTGAATTTGAGTTATGCTTCCTGAACTCAAGAAAGCACAGACAAAAAGTTAAGGGCTCCATCAAAACTGCAGATGCTCTCTATCAGTGAGGTCCACAATCTTGGTCCCCAAATCAATGATGCTGAACAGTTTGAGCACATCATGGCTCCTGTGCACTCCATCTCTCTCTAGACAGATATTTAGACTTTGTTATATTAAAAGAGTGGAAGAAGATCAACGGCAAGCATCAAATGTCCAAGAAGCTTGAATTCAGGACATGGAGATTTTGTACAGCTAAACCTAGGAGACAAGATACGCTCCCACATCTGACTACTTAGAAAAATGCCAACCATGCAGAAGCCTAACTGAACTGTCAAATTAGAAATGCAAAGGAGAATTCTACCCCCAATATTTTAGTTCCTCTCTTTCCATTTATGAATTTTCTTCTGTGTATAAATCCCACAAGAAAATTAGCATTCCCCAGTTAACACAAAACAAACTCTACTGTGGAGGGAATCAGAAAGGTAGAACATCTGTTTTCAAGTCACCACTCTTGCTGAATGAGAAAAAGAGATTGCATGCTCTTAAACTTGGAAAGTCTTCTATGAGCTGTTCTGGAAGCAGCTCGTCCATACGCTCTGCTGAAGTGGTCCTGTTTTCATAATGGGTTAAATAGCCTTCAGTATGAGTTGGACTCTGGCTTTCACAGAACCTAATAGGTGTCCTCAGCAGTAGAAAACCGATGCTACAGAGTGGCAGGTGGTGTTCAGGGCTAAATTCACATTAAATCTGGCTCAGGATTATTAATGTTAGTATTAGCATCAGGACACTAAGAATCACCATTTTAGAGTTAATGACTGTTTAGAAACTTTCGTGGTCGAAGAGCTCCATCAGGAGACAAAGCCTGAGTCTTCAGCTCAGTAGTAAAGCGACTAAGTTTCAGAAAGCTGTTATTTAGTTCTTACTGAGCATCAGACAGAGCACTACAATGAATGCAAGTTTCTTACATCTCGTCAGACAGCTCTCATCTCTAGACTATGGGCAGCACAAATTTCTGAAATGAACCTTTCCGTTTTCTGTATTTCCAGTCCTGAAAGACCTTCCCAGCAAGCTTCATCGAAGGCATTTGCATTTTCAGGAAATGTTTGGCTTCGCAACTCACTGTTTCTTGCCAGTAGCACATACTTAAAAAATTCCTGACTGGGTCTAAATTCTCTGTGTAGCCAACACATATTAAAAATATGTTTTCCTTACATATGTAGATGCATTCAGGACAATAAGTACACATTCTTAGCGACATGACTGCACACCATACAAGCATATGCAAAGTAAGTTAGTTTAGGGTTGCTTAAAACCACAGACCCAGCTCTGACAGTTATTCCGGGTGAAACCAAGGATCAAGAGATGCTGGAAAAGGTTCAAATTTCTGTTAGCAAGTCAGTGTCTTCTCTAAACATACTTCTTCAAATAATGAAAGAAATAATCAATAATATTCATAAAGGCTGGGATTTCCAGACAAACCTAAGGGAGGTTTCTCCCTAAGCAAATCCTAGCCAAAAATACTAACATTTAATGACAGTTGAATGGCAAATATTGTGCATTGGAGTTTTGCCATTTACCTCAGAGGGTTCAGTAGTACGCCCAAAATCCACAGAAAACTAGCCCCCGCCAATCAGGGCATTAAGAATGAAGAGCAAAATGCATAACCCTAGATATTCTAATATCTCCATTTCAAATATTAAGACAAACAGACTTTTTAAGAATAAGAGCAAAGAGGAAAAGAAATCTCACCCAAACAGCCCACTATGAAAAATATGAGGTGACCTGAAAAGAGTAAACATATCATGAGAAGGACATCAGTTTGAGCACTGCAATGACACAGTCCTCATTTTCAGTGATGGTGGCCTTCTTGGCTGACACAAGATACTGAACCACAGGCATCCAGCCATCAATAATCTCATCATCAGCTTTTAGTTTTGGTAGTCTGAGCCCCCAAAAAGTTTTCCAGAGTACCTTAACTTGGTGGGCACAGGTTTTACTTTAAGTTGCTGAATAGTTCCATCGCATTCAGACAGAGCTTGCATACTTGCATATGTACATCAAACACAGAGGGGATCATGCTTAGCACTCAACTTTTATGTGACATTAGTGTCCACAGGCATCATCCATTGAATAAGTTGCCAGTAATTTGCCTCTTAACATGACACAATGTACGGTAGAAGACGGGTTAAATAAAGGTCAAATAAATAGCCTGGCAACTATTGACAGGTCCCGCTGAAGCAGCAGTAAAGATCCCCTACACTGAGATCACATACCAACCAAAAAACATACATGTCTAAGAAAACCAAGTAGTTTTTACTGTATGTTTTCTTTCCTATCATTTTTTTTTTTTCAGAAGAAAGCAAACAAGGGTTACACAGAGGGAGATAAGTTGAAAATGATGGTGTGTCTGCGAGCTAATGTCTAGATGCCAGTCTAGCTAGAAAAGACACTTTGAACATACAGAAAAGGAACAGTTTCCGTAGCAACCAGGGCGAAAGCTCTAAGAACATCTCTCCTGCTCTGTGCTGTTTCGCCCTTGCCCAACTCAGTCTGCCACCTGTCACTCACGGATTTAATTTAGTTTAACACTTTATAAGGTTCAGATGGGAGAATTCCTGCTGGTGGAAGAACCACTAATGCTAAAGGAATTTGGGGGGAACGGGAGGGGGGAGACCCATCCTCACAATAAGGGGTGTATGTGGCTTGCACACCAAATGGGCTGTAGATGAGGGACCGCGCATTGAACAGTTCTCTGGTTCATCAGACTGATACTGGCCTTTTCAAACACCAGATCACCTCTCCACAGAGCCTTTGCTCTGCCCCAGACTTTGAACTTCTTCTGATCACCTCTCTTTGCACAAGCCTTTGCAAAGCAGCTTAGGGGCTCAGCTGCTGTTTCCTCCCTTTTTATACAGCTGTTACCAGAAGGTATAGGAGATAGTGTCTACATCTCTTTATATTTTTAAAGGTATGGCCAAATGTTATTCCATGCATGTGATTTTTAGATACAAATACATTCTGAACTATCCTAGAATATTAACCACCTTGTTTTGTGTTGCAAAGAGAGGCAAGGGGATGGAGAGGAGACAGCAGATCCATTTTATTATCAACACCTTTCCATCTTATTGAATAAAAACAAAATGATTTTTATATTATAGTTCAATTTTTTTTTGCTATATTCAAACTCTTAAATCATTTTACTCTTTCTCTGTGTCAACTTGAATGCATGAATTCAGGTTGCTTCATACATTTGTAAAACCTTCAGTTAATATGCAAAGACTCCATTTTCTCCACTAAAAACTTAGTGAAAAGCCTCTGTAGTACGAGGTATTTCACTTTATCAGATACATATGACATTTTTATTTGCAACTGCACATCAGGTAGTATATAGTGGTGCTAATACATGCTAAGGCTGGATTTCTATGCCAGTTTGATCCCTTTTATCAAGGAACACAAAGAAACTGAAATTGCCTGCACACAACCAGCAAGGAATACCTCTTCTCTTCCTCCCTGCTACTGGGGATGCAAAATTTGCTACATCCTTCCTTAGACATCTTACAAGGGAGGCACCCTGTGTAGAGGTAACATTTTAGAGATACAAGGATTTACGGTACAGGAAACTATGTCTACTTTCCAGGCCTCTAGATATCATCAACTTCTGTAAGTACTGCCAGGAATAACCTACGAAAGTGAGATGGAACAGACCTTGCTTACTCTGTTTTCAGACCTGAAAGTCTTACACAGACAAGTAATCTCCATTTCATAACTCAGTTTCCCCTTTGAACAGACTAGAAGTTTTAAAAGCGAAGCAGCATTTCACATGATGTGGTAACATCCTATTGAACACTTCATTGAATTTCATATTTAAAGAAAAACAAAAACCAAAAAACAACACTGAAACTTATTTTTTTAATCACATGAAGTTTTTTGCTAAAATATCTTAATGCTTCTGAGAGGTGTCTGAGTGAGATATGCATTCACAGAGACAAGATAGGAATCCCTTTTGGCTTTAAACCACCTGTGATAAATTTCTGAAAGTTGGTTAGGTGATGATATCCCTGGATGCTTTAATCACAGCAGTATTCTATCATGCACATTTTTGAAACATTCATTTGGACAGAATGATCTCATCTGCTCCTAATTGATCAATCTGTGTAGCCCCTTAGAAATACATATATTGTGTCAACTGGGTTTTCAGGAGTTAAATAGTGTTTCCAAATCCATGTTCCAAATTCAATTTCCCCATTTGCTGAAGCATTCTGCAGGATCCTGACTCTCAGTCTGAGAATTCATCCCTCCGTTATTGTAAGCTAATCAAATATAACGTCAGGCAAGATTTCTTTATAATAGTTTATTACTTATAGAAATTTATTTCTTGCTGGCTTTGATTGACAGCTTTGAAATGGCTATTTGCTTCAGAAGGTTCTTCTTTCCACATGTGCATGCAATGCAATATTTTTCTGAAAAAATGCTTTGTCCTGGGTGAGGAAACTCCTCTGATTTTTAAAAACCAACCACAGCCTTACAAGCCAGTTGATAGAATGGTTCAAATAGCAGGGAAAAGGAAACATCCTTCACCGTGTCCTTTCCTTTTCCTTTCTACAGCCTTTCTTTTACTCGACCTGCCTCTTTCTCGTACACAGAACAGTGATAACGCTGAGAAAGTGAAAAGCATATATAAGGAGCAAAGCTGAGTTTGTGAACCGAGTAAAATTCACCTTGATTGAGGTAAATCGATCAATCAAAGACAGAAGGGAGATGAACCTTCTGAAAGGAAGCAAAAATAGAATGAAGAATGTGTTAAGAGTAGGAAGGGGAGTGCACAGGAAGAGAGGAGATGTGCTTATAGAGCGACAGCTTTTCTGGTCCCATGGTAGTTAACGGGAATTTTGATTTTGAGAGTCAGGATATTACCCTTGTCGTTTAAATAGTAGTTGGCTGACATTTAATCTGCAGATGGAAAGAAAATTAGAAGAAAGATGAAAAAATAATTTCCCTATGGCTGTTTGAAAATGAAAAGCTGTTCTTCATTCATAGGCTTTCAGAAGCTAATGCTGCTATTTTCAGTTTATTGTTTAGATTGAATTTAGTCTGCTCCAAAGACAGTGACCCGATTATTAACAACACATTTGAACAGAGAAAGGGTGGATTCAGTTGAGGTGGCCAGCTAGCCCTACCACTCTCACAGACATATCCTCCATCTCAGTCCCATCCATTCTGGGAGCTTACACCACCGGCAGCATAAATATGGAAAAATAGTGTAAATGAATGATGCTTTTCAATCTGGTGGACAAAGGCTTTGTTATTCCCCATGTGTTGCTGACATGTGGAAGCAGGAAGCCCAGAGCAGACATATCAGTTCGTAAA
The DNA here is from genome assembly GCA_008921705.1 of Burhinus oedicnemus. Lineage (NCBI taxonomy): Eukaryota > Metazoa > Chordata > Aves > Charadriiformes > Burhinidae > Burhinus > Burhinus oedicnemus. The sequence continues at coordinate 1,200,383 of VFFE01007491.1, forward strand.
CTCAGTCAGGAGCTGCACAGGAAAATGTTTGGAAAATGAAGGAAAATGGCATAGGGTAGAAGGAAGAGGAAACAGCTCAGCTGATAGAAGTCGTTCAAATTATAGAAGAGAAATAGCCACAGAAGAAATTGGTGTGCCATTGATAATGTGTTTATGTTCTTCAGGGTAAGAAGCAGAGTTTTCCCTCTACTTCCACTCCCTTTTAGGTCCTGAGCTTGTTAGTGTCACTATCACCTATGATAGTACTGGATACCTGACAGACCTACTTAGAGAAGGAAGCTGGGCACCTGGGAAATTCTTTGGTTTAGTCTGGATTTATATCCAAAGAGAAAGAGAGAAAGAAGTGGTGATATTTGTGTGGTTCTCCATGTAAGTTCTGCCCCTCACTGTACAAAACAATATTCCAAGACTGTGAAAATGGCATAAACCCTTTTATCCAAAATGAAAGTGAATTGGAAGGAGTGCACTTTCAGGAACATGGGTACCGACACAGGTACCAGAAAACTTAATAAAACATAAATACATACACAAAACTGAATGACACTCAATAAAGCTGAAAAAAAACCAGCAGCACAATGGTAGGTACAGAGGAAATATTTCCATGTCCTTATTCTCAGCCTTCTGAAAACCCATGGATTACTTTCCACTAAAGTTTTACTAGTATTGCAATATTTATACCAATTCCTTGAACAGGGTACAACAAATATTGTGAAAAATTCATATGATATTGCCCATCACTAATTCATTTCCCTCTTCTTGTCGTTCCCAGTTTGGATGAATTCTTAAGACTTTTCTTTGGAAAAAAATATTTAAAACACAACAGAAACTATAAATCTTAGATTGACTTCAGCGCCTCACTGCAAGGTATATTTCTGTCCTCCAGTTACAAACTTGTCACCTCTTTATCTCCCCAAATACTTTAAGATCCTTATTCTTCCACAAACAGAATAAGATTACTAATTGTGAGGTAAGAGTGACATGTCAGTAACTCAGAAATCATCTCACAGCCCCATGTCTGACTTGATCTAATATCTTCTTATTTTGGTGCTTTACTGAATTAACAGATAACCCTCCTAGGCAACCAAAGGTGACACAAATCTGTGCAGAACACCGTTATAAAATGTCAGCAACCTTCACTGTGTTGACAAATGCATCCCAGAAGCAGGAAGAGACCTAAAAGAGTCATAACAGAGTAAACAAGTTATTCTGAGTAATGAAAAGCCAGAACAAAACCAGAATTTAGGCAATTACAATCCAGATGCAGCACAGGCAAGACAAAAGCAAACACCATAGTTCAAACTTACTACAGCACTTCTCGGAAAAGAGTAATTGCTCCTCTATGTAAAAGCAAGTGCCCTCAGCAAGGAAAAAAAACTAACATTAAGTAACTCCATTAGCTAAAATCATTAGCCGAACCCAAGTGTCTAGAATAGCACCACTTCAGAGTCAAGGTTTTCCGGGCATGAGGAACAGTCTTAGAGAAACACCATAATGTCAATGGCAAGAGTTTTCTTCGGTACTCCTCTTAACAAGAGCGTTCTTTGGATTAAGCTTTAATAAGTCCTCCGAAAGACTTGCACTGTTCTTCTCTGCAGGTACAACCAAATGTCAAAAGGAATTGGAGAAAGAACAAATATCAAAAGTTACAGAGCCTCAGTTCAGTTGAGATAAGCAACAACAAAATCGTCTTCTTTTTTTTTTTCCACACCACTTAAATCTCTACAGCCATGCTTGACACTTTGTCAAGAGGTTTGCAGAGCTTCCTGCTCCAAGACAGAATGCAATAATACCAAAATAGCCTGCTTTGTAGTTAATCAATATCACTGCTTCGAGCCTTTGCAAGAACACTACACTCCAGGTTAAATAAATATAAAAAAACAGGAGTAAAAATACATTGAACTTACAAAGCTTGAAGAATAACATGAGTTTCCCACTTTTCGGTGACTCCCTTCCTATGCTGTGAAATAAAGAGAATGTTTGCAGATGCCTGCAAAGCTAAGCATCAAAATATAAAGGAATAGCAGTGATTAAACACATGAAGAAATTAAAAAATTAAACTACCTGGGAAAATTGTCCTTTCCCCTAAATCTAACATGTACGGATCAAAAAGGTATACTAAATTTCATCCCCGTTTCTCTTTATGGCATGCAGAGTTTTGCTGTACCCATTATTTAAGTCAGTTGCATTGTTAACCAGCATTCTCAAGCCTCATTAGTAATTTACATACGCCATATTTAAGCCTTTTAATTAAACTTGTAATTATAATAGCTAGTAAAGCATCATTACAAATTATTCCCCTAATCAGAGTTCTCCAGTCAATTTTATCTCCCTTTATAACACCCTAAGCACGTAAGAAATTAAAGGGGGGTGAGGGAGGGGGGTAGCTTTTCTTTTTTTTTTTTTGTCACATTAGGCATGATTCAGAAATTTAAAGCGTCATGTCCTCCATGCTGGTACCACCAACATTCTGCAGTCACCCAAATTCTCCCAGGTTCCTCCAGAGCATTTCTTAATGCTCTGCAAGATCTCAGTTACTTTGACTGGATTCTTCTCCCACTTATAAAATAGCAAGTCTAGATTACGTATCTATAACCAAGCCTATAAGAAATATATGGATAAATACATCATCATTTATATTCAGGCTGCTCCTACTCCCTTGAGCATGCTGTTAGCTATCTAAAATTCATCACACTCACAGTATCCCTTTGAATTAACCTCATCCTTGCAGTACTACACTTAACTCCAGCATAAACTTGGATTTAAGCTGTGATCTTGAAATTTTCCTTCTTCACATTTTGTCACACACTGAGGTCGAATAGTGGAAAGTGATCAGTTTATTACAAGAGCAAAACAAAAGGCATCTTGTTTTGTGAGTTGTCAGGGAAGCAATAGTTAGCACACAGAGTGTACTCCGAAATCTTACTAAGAGTACGCAAATTGTGTGAATAGTAACATTTATTGTTTTTACCACCTTGCTGGAGGAGCTGAACTTTTATAACAGGGAGAGGGTTTTTGGTGTTAGAGAATTGTCCAGAATATTCAGAATTTAAGATTTTTGTGGATAATTTTAAAATGATTAGAAACATTTTTTTTTTGTCACTCAAATCTGTATTTACAGGGATAATCACTGTTCTTTTATTTCTGAATAAGCATTCACAATAAATAATTAAATATTCACAAAAATAAAACAATCGAATGTTTATGAAGTAATAGTATGTAATTAATTTTTCTAGTATTTTTGAATAATTTTGCTGTTGACATCTTTCAACTGCATTCAGAATTGACAGTTTTACTTAAAACCAGAGATACTACTAATTTGATATACATAACCAGTAACACAGGAACTCCACAGCCCATATAAACTTGTTTAGGTAAAGTACCAATAAAACGTCTTTAGGCAACATGAAAACCTTGAAGTATGAGATTACTGAGTCTGAGATTACTTGAGAGGACAAACTGTTAAAGCAAGATCCAAAGGGCACTTTTCTTTTATCAGGTATAATAGGTAGTGAAGAGGATCTTGGAAAACAACTCAGCTTCCTTTTCAGTGTAGTATGAGGCCCTGATAATTGCTGACATCAAAGAGGTTAGCTTATTCATAGCGGTACTGTACACAGAAAGAAATACAATACTTCTGAGAGTCAACAGAAGTATAAAGAACACAAAATATGATAACTATGTATATATATAGGGTGAAGATCACTGGATTCTTTGGTGAGCCTGCAAGCCCCTTCTTTAATTGCTTATGGCTCTGGGATTTCTTTTTGTTTGTCTTCTCTCTTTCATCCCAATCTGATTAAAAGGAAAGTTTAAGGATGATCCACCACTGGCTGCCTCTAAATCTCTGTTCAGCTCCTGTCAAATGGCAGGGCGTGTTTTGCCTTCTTGAAGATTTTTTCACTGGTATTACTGGTCTTTGGGTGTGCCAACAGTGTTTTACTGAAAAATTGTTCTGGCTACCGGCAATAAATACATTAACTTACATCTCAAGAATGGAGCCATAAATACGTGTTGTACAAGAAACATGCACTTAACGGAGAAGTCTTTGTGGAGTCTTCTTATTTTATTCACTATCAGAAAAAATATTAAACACCTCTGAGTTCCAAATAAACAATATGTCTCTGATGATAAGGGTATCACAAAGATATCAATAAAATGTACTATAAATTTTTTATTATTATTTTCAAGGGATATCCATATACTTTATTTGACAGCAAAAGCTTGGTCTGACCTGCGTGATCAGCTTAATGCAAAACCAAAGGTATCACCATTCAGATTTCTGCTGCTTGTTTGGCACATAGAAATTTATTTACTTTTTTCCCTGAAGCAGCCATTTTCCTGATTTGGTGGAGGTAAAATCTTCATACATCAGTCTGGGTTTCTGCTCACTTTTTATATTTTATTTTTCTGTAACTTACAGCATGAGGAGATGTCAATTGATTTTTCCATTCAGGAGTTCTGAAGTATTCAGTCTAACATCTTGGAAACAAAACAAAAGGCAAGTGGCACTATTACAATAAATAAATGAAGTAAATATTAAGGTACAACGGCCCATTGGCGGAATTCTGTATTAGTTCTGCATTCTGTTTGAGATATTACAAAACCAAAACGTGAGGAAAAATTGAACCTACAGCAATGTACTTTATCTCAGGTATCCTGCTAAATACTATCTTTTAAGTGAAGAATAAACTGCAAATAAATTAGACAAAATCTTAGTATGGTAGACAAAGTCACTGGCCCAGCAAAGGAAGCAGTGCAGAAAGCATAATCTAACTTAAGAAACTAAAAATGTATTCTCCATTCAAATTGTAACCCCAGCCAGAAATTCAGTTAATGAACTGTATCAAGAGACTGCATTTAATAGATAAGGGCATAAGGTCAGACTAAGCCAACTCCTCAGTCTTATACATGAAGATTAGCAACTATCCAGCTCTGGGCCCTTTCACTTTTTTAACCTTATGCAGCATATTTAACTTATCTGTATGCTGTGTAAGTTTCATCTGAAATCCTTCGCTCTCTGAGTGGGGTCAATAAGCAGAAGCAAAAATGTCCTTTTCTGCTGACAGGAAAACATAGAAATCACTGATCAGGTAGGCACATGAGCTCATCTGTGATTTTTGCCAAATTATTACACAGGCAGGGATGGGCTTCAGAATAAGGTGTAGACAGGCATACTGCAATTTTTATACAGGCTCAGTTCAGAGGTATATGCTAATGGGAAAATTGCCGTGGTTCTCAAATCAGTAGCAGCCTGATGGATGTCCTTGATGCCTATACATGCTGCTCTTGACCCTGAATGCACTACCTTACAAAAGTTGTTTCCCTTGACGTTCTTTAAACTCTTTGCACCTTCTACAAAAAAAAATATATTGTAGGAGACCTTCAAATTGCCATTTCTCAATGCTTGTAGCTTCTTACCCATGGGCTTATTATCAGGAGGCAGATGATGATGAGCCTCAGAAGAGCATTAGCAGACCATTTAGGATGGCATGCTGTTCAGAAACTGTGATAATAAGGGGATAAGTAACTTAGATATTGACAGAAAGGAAATATAATGACCTACAAGATCAATCCATCACTGTTTCTGTGAACATCTTTGAAATTATTTCTTCATAGTAACAAAAAAAAAAAGGTTTGATATTTTGGTACAATGCTGTGTTATTTTGATTATGGGTGAAATGACAATCTTTTCATTTCCACACTAAGCTTTCAGCAGGTAATACACAACCGTTTTAGTAAAGTGAATATATTAACATGAAAAATATCATTCTTTCTCATGTATCCTATGTATGAAAACATTATTTTTGGAAAATGTTAGGAGAAAATTGTTTGTCAAAATACGTTACATAAGTAATTTGTTAACAACAAGCTAACATGAACTGGATTCACGATAGTGCAAATGCTAGCTCCTGAAACAATGAAATAGGGCATTTAATTTGACATATATGATCCAGAAAAAGATGATAGATGGTCTATTACTCACATTCCTTATTTTCATCAGCCTTACCCTGTAATTGTCAAATAAATGTAATTTATTTTTATGCATAGTTGAGATATTACTGTGGATCACAAGCAAAATATTCATTGTTTTTCAGATTCTGTTCTTCATGGAAGAAAAAAAACATGAAAACTTTGGTTGCAAACATTGTATTAGAAAAATAAATACAGCATGGAGGCTGTGCCATTATCTCCTTGCCACTGTGATTTTTGTAGTTTATGTTTTATGCCTGATCCAAAATCTAACAAAGTAATAGTATTATTTTAATAAGTTTCATATTTGTTCCAGAATGGCTTATTTATAATGTAAACAAAAACATCAACAGTTATGAACACAGAGCTAGAAAACCAAAGAGCAAACAGTCACAGAAGCAGAAATAGCACAGTGACATAGTTTCCCATGTTCACCTACTGATAGATGCTACACTGCACAAACTTTGTTCTTCACAGTTCTTTGCAAGTTTCCCCAGCTTTTCATACATAGTGATCCTAATTCACACAAGTACTCCCATTGGAGTGAAAATGGGCAAATTTCTGAGAAATTCATAGAATCAAAGAATCATAGAACAGTTTGGGTTGGAAGGCACCTTAAACATCACCTAGTTGCAACCCCCCTGCCATGTCCAGGGACACCTTCCACTAGATCAGGTTGCTCAAAGCCCCATCCAACCTGGCCTTGAACACCTCCAGGGATGCGGCAGCCACAGCTCTCTGGGCAACCTGGGCCAGTGTCTCACCACCTGCATAGTGAAAAATTTCTTCCTAATATTTAATCTAAATCTCCCCTCTTTCAGTTTAAAACTGTTACCCCTTGTCCTATCACTACACTCCCTGAGAAACAGTCCTTCCTCATCTTTGCTGTAGGCCCCTTTATGTGCTGGAAGGGGCTCTAAGGTCTCCCCAGGGCCTTCTCTTCTCCAGGCTGAACAACCCCAGCTCTCTCACCCTGTCCTCATAGCAGAGGTGCTCTAATCCTCTGATCATCTTCATTGTCCTCCTCTGGACCCGCTCCAACAGGTCCATGTCCTTCTTATGCTGGGGGCTCCAGACCTGGACACAGTATTCCAGGTGGAGTCTCACAAGAGCAGAGTAGAGGGGTAGAATCACCACCCTTGACCTGCTGGCCATGCTGCTTTTGATGTAGCCCAGGATGTGGCTGGTTTTCCAGCTGCGAGCGCACATTGCTGGGTTATATTAAGCTTCTCATCCACAAGACCCCCAAGTCCTTTTCCTCAGGGATGCTCTCGATCCATTGTCCTCCCAGGCTGGATTTGTGCTTGGGATTGCTCTGACTCACATGCAGGACCTTGCAGTTGGCCTTGTTGAACTTCATGAGGTTTGCACAGGCCCACTTCTCAAGCCTGTCCGGATCCCTCTGCATGGCATCCCTTCCCTCCAGTGTGTTGACTGCTCCACACAGTTTGATGTCATCAACAAACTTGCTGAGGGTGCACTCAATCCCACTGTTCCTGTCACCAGCAAACATGTTAAACAGCACCGGTCCCAGTACCAAACCCTGAGGAACACCACTCGTCACTGGTTTCCACTTGGACATCGAGTCATTAGCCGCAACGCTTTGAGTGCAGCCACCCAGCCAATTCTGTATGCGCTGAGTGGTCCATCTATCAAATCCATCCCTCTCCGATTTAGAGACCAGGATGTTGTGCGGGACAGGGTCAAACGATTTGCATAAGTCCAGGTAGATGATGTCAGTTGCTCTTCCCTTATCCACCAACACTGTAAGCCCACCATACAAGGCTACCAAATTTGTCAGACAAATTTGCCCTTAGTGAAGCCATGTTGGCTGTCACCGATCACCTCCTTATTTTCTATGTGCTTTAGCAGTGTTTTCAGGAGGGTCTGCTCCATGATCCTGCTGGGCAAAGAGGTGAGACTGATGGGACTGTAGTTCCACAGGTCTTCCTTCTTTCCCTTTTTAAAAATAGGCATTATATTTCCCCTTTTCCAGTCAGTGAGAACTTCACCAGACTGCCATGACTTCTCAAATATGATGGATAATGGTTTAGAAACTTCATTTGCCAGTTCTCTCAGGACCCACAGATGTATCTCATCAGGTCTCATGGATTTGTGCCCCTTCAGGTTCCTCAGATGGTCTTGAACCTGGTCTTCTCGTACAGTGGGCAGCACCTCATTCTCCCAGTCCCTGCCTTTGCCTTCTGTGACTTGAGTGGTGTGGCTAGAGCCCTTGCTGGTGAAGACTGAAGCAAAAAAGTCCTTGAGTACCTCAGTCTTATCCATGTCCCTGGTTCATTCCTGAGAGGGCTCGCGTTTTCCCTAGTCTTACTTCTGTCACCATCGTAGCTGTAGAAGCTTTTCTTGTTGCCCATGACATCCCTAGCCAGACTTAATTGTATCTGGGCTTTAGCTTTCCCAACCTGATCCCTGGCTTCTTGGATAATTTCTTTTTATTCCTCCCAGGCTATCTGGCCTTGCTTCTACCCTCTGTAGGTTTCCTTTTTCTGTTTGAGATTGTCCAGGAGCACCTTATTCATCCACGCAGGCCTCCTGGTGTTTTTTCTGACTTGCCTTTTTTTAGAATGCATTGCTCCTGAGCTTGGAGGAGGTGATCCTTGAATACTAACCAGCTTTCTTGGGCTCCTCTTCCCTCCAGGGCTTTATCCCATGGCACTCTGTGAAGCAGATCCCTCAAGAGGCCAAAGCCTGCTCTCCTGAAGTCCAGGGCAGTGAGCTTGCTGTGTGCCCTCCTTGTTGCCCTAAGGAACTTGAACTCCACCATCTCATGGGCACCACAGCCAAGGCTACCCTCGAGCTTCACATTCCCCAGTAGCCCCCCCTTGCTGGTGAGAACAAGGTCCAGCATGGCACCTCTCCCATTGGTTCGTCTGTTACTTGGGGAAGCAAGTTATCATCAGTGAATTCCAGGAACCTCCTGGATTGCTTATGCCAACTGTGTTGTCCCTCCAGCAGATGTTGGGGTGGTTGAAGTCCCCCATGAGGACCAGGGCTTGTGAACGTGAGGCTGCTCCTGTCTGAAGAGGGCCTCATCTGCTCAGTCATCCTGGTCTGGTGTTCTGTAACAGACCCGCACTGTAACATCTCCTGTCCCTGCCTTCCCTTTAATCCTGACCTATAATCTTTCAGTGGGCTCCTCATCCATCCCCAGGTGGGGCTCCATGCCCTCCAGCTGGCCATTGACATAGAGGGTGACACCGCCTCCTCATCTCCCCTGCCTGTCCTTCCTGAAGAGCCTGTATCCTTCCATTTCAACACTCCAGTCATAGGAACCATCCCACCATGTCTCCATGTTTCTCTATTCAAGAAATACACATTAGATGTGTATTTCTTAAACATGGATGTTCTGCCATTAGATTTGATAGAAAAGTTAGTGTTAACAAATGACAAGAATATTTAAATACCATCTCTAATTTATACTAAGGGAATTTGATTGAATATCTGGATTGCAGTGGGGAATACTGAAGTCAAAGAAAAAAAATCACTATAATCCTATAACTGAATTTGAAATGTATAGAAAGGGGGAAAGATACAGCTTATGTCATTTGCACATTAAAATAAACAACATGAAGAAGTGTCATATGCAAAATTTATATAGAGAAAAATATTTTCTTTTTTTTCCTTTCTTAATGGTCTATTTGTAGTTTCCAAATACAGGTGCTTACAGCATCGAGTGCAATTACAATTAGTGAATCTGGAAAACTCTTATTGAGTGTCAAGAGTTCACACATCCTCCATACTGTTTAGAAATTTGACAGAATTGGGCGATGATACACCTGGTTAACTTACTTTCTTCTGTAGCTGCTTTTTTTATTGTACTTATCAGCTTGCTCACTGTGCCAAGGAAATCAGCTGTACTATTGATTTTGTTCCTTCTTGTTACTCAGCCTTTACATTACAGTTTCTTGATGTTCTTTGAAAAATGAAGTAAACTTCATGTTACAGAAAAAAGCATACAAATGCATGGAAAAAATTTAAAAGCAGCAGGTTAAAAAAGAAATCTAAGCCAATCAAAGAACTTAAAGGTCATTTGATCCTAACAGCTCTAAACTTCTGCATATCACCTTAGCATGACACTGCTCCCATTGCCTGTCAAAGCAGAGTCATGCTCTTAGATTATGCCATTAATGCAGTCTGTGATGGTGACAGAAATAGCTTGCTGTTTAGTTGCTCTTGTTAACATCTATCTCATCAGCAGGAAATGCCTTATTCATTAAATACCTCCTTAGTTATCTGGTGTCCAAGACAAGGAACAAGAGTAGCTCTGACAGCAAGGTAATACAGCTTTAAACAAGTGACATCTCCCTGACCTTAAGCAGCCTGACCCTGCAAAATCTGGTGAAGAAAATGAAGAAGGAAAGGTTAAGGGTGGAGGTTGGATGGATAGAGAGACAATGGAAAGGAAAGATAGCTTCAGAGTTGTCACCAATAATCTCTAAGAATGTTAGCCATCACTTTTAAATAGACACCTAAACTAAGACAAAAAGCATGATTGTGTGAATTAGGGAACTCATAGAATGGCTTGGACATATCTCTGTGGGATAAAAGAAGGGTCCACATCATCCACAAGACTGGAGGAAGTTGGAGGTGTGAAGGAAAGAAAAAGAAGGAAAATAGAGGAGACTTGCACTTCAAGAATGGTATTTTTCTCCTCTAAAGAAATTCTGGACTACTAGCTCAGATGCAGATAAGCAGATAGTAAACATAAACAGAAGCATGACAGATTAATTATCTGTGCAGATACTTTTTGTCTGTTTAGCAAAAGTGCTCATGGCACTGTAATTGATGTATGTTGAAAAAGACAAGAAAACATCTAGAGACTTTTCTTACCCACTAAGATACAAATGACGGGATTTACTCCTGTGATTAGTAACAGCACCAGGTGTGTTTAGCTTTTAAGTCGCACTCACAATTAGACTCAACCAGCAAGCAAACCTTCCCCTAATAGTTTAAAAGTCTTTGTGGAGTCTTGTGTCTGTATGACTTGCACTGAAGAAGAGTCTTGCAGATCCTTCCCATATGTTATGTATTGTTCACAATGTGATATTGAGAGATAAAGAAAAAAGACCTTAATTTTGGATCTTTACCAGCAAGAAAGGCCAAGAAAAACAAGAGTCATCTACCACACCCAGATCAGTCACCCTGTTTCCAGAAAATCTTCAGTTTGGTCAGCTGGGAAACCAGGAGAATGGGAACAAAGATAGTCAAAAAATAATCTGCATTTATTTTACAAGGTATCTTTGGCCCCTTTGGCTGCAGTGGTCTAAGCAAAGGTATTTTGCTAAAGTACACAAGCAGGAATCGTGAAAGCATTTTTCTCTGCTGGCTGGGAAAAGGGAATTCTCTTACACATTGAGGAGTGCCTCCACAGCCATGCATTTCTGTAACTACTTCTGCCTCTCTCTGATGACCTATGTAAGCATGATCTTCTATCGGCAGCCTTCCAAACTGATCCTTGACATTGCAGCTGTTGCTTCACCACTCTACACCCTTCACCTTCCCAGTTACAGCTTTAACTATCTTCAGGAGAAACTCAGATAGAATCTGCAATTCTTGGTGCTGTGATTCAAACTATCTGATCATTTGTTAACAGTCACATGGCTTACCCCTGTAGGTTATCTTTGTTTATGCATTCTATATATTGAAAATACCATGTTGGGTTTTTTTCAGCTGAATTCAATGTACATGCGGAGACCAATTTCAAGCTTTACTGGGAGGCTTAAGATAAAGACTGTACACCGAAAATTATTTTTTCTCTTTTGCAATTGTATCTTAAATATTTCTTTAAAGAGGGACAGTGAGAAACATCCCTCTGTAAGATGGAAATAGCTTGCTTATCAACCAGTAAAATGTATAGTTTATATGACCTTGTAATTTGCTTGTTGGAAGCTGACATACATGCAACTTGTCATAATTTTTAAATGATTTGGTAAAAAAATCATTCTCATAGAAATGCTATAGGAAAGCTTTTTCTACATCATTGGCACTACTGATCCCAATGGAACAGAAAACTGGGAAAAACATCAAAAGACAACAGATATTTAAAATATTTTTCAAAACTGATCTTTGTTTTTATAAGATGGATGGGCCTTAAAAGAGAAATTTCACTTCAGGCAAATATGTCTCTGTGGCGGATTGACTTCATCCAACAACCAAGCACCCACACCGCTGCTCGCTCGTTGCCCTCTCCTACAGGTCAGGAGGAAAACAGAAAGTGAGAATTGTGGGTAGAGATAAGGACAGTTTGATAGGTGAAGGAAAAGCCTTGCATGGAAGGAAAGCAAAGAAGGAATTTGTTCGCTATAGCCCATCAACAGGCAGATATCCAGGCACTTTCCAGGAAGCAAGACATCAGTACACATAGTGGTTGCTTCAGAAAACAAACACCTGTGACAGTGTGCTCCCTCCCACCAGGCGCCAACCTGATCTTTATCTCCTGTAATGCTCCCCAAGCGATAACCACCCATGATGGTCACAATGGGTCCATGTAGTCGTGATGGCAGCTTCTGGGGCTCAGAATGCCTTCAGGGAGACAGGTAACAACACAACAGCCAAGGCCTAACTTAAGCAATGCTCGTTCTGTGCTCAATATGCAAATATGACTACAGATCAGTCATCTTACCCCCACAAAGGCTGAACAGCCCAAGATCCCATTGAGCTTTCCTGCACAGCAGAAGGCTGCACACCAGGATCTCCCCTTGAGTAGGGATGCCCTCAAGGTTACTCCTCGAGTTTCAGAGATTCCTTGCCGCAACAGACCTTCAGTAAGTGACTAATAGCATGCTAAACTATGAAATCTTAGCTAAGTGATATAAAGGATCGATTATGCATATATAATCCTTTAGATATAAACCTTTGACCAAGTCTGGGACTAGGACTGGATCCAGCCACACCTACACTCCTCTGTGAGAAGGAGTTTAGAAAGCAAGGGGGTCCTCTCTGAACTTTGACTCAGTGCGAGGGTGTCCCTGCCAGACTGACCCTGTCCTCTATGCAGTAAATAACCAAGTGTGCCTTGCCATTGAATCTTGTTAAAACACTGTTGCATTTACCATCAAGCTTCGTTAAATCCCTCTTTTATATCAATAATGTATTGTTGCTTCTCTCTATGACTGAAGTGCATTGCTCCATCCATGACAACACCATAATCATGAATGCACCATGTCCCCTTCCTTCCCCATAGCTTTTATTGCTAAGCATGACATTATGTCATATGGGCTACCCCTTTGGTCAGTTGGGGTCAGCTGTCCCAGCTGTGTCCCCTCCCAACCTCTTGACCACCCCAGCCACCTTGCTGGGGCAGGCAGAGTGGGAAACGGAGAAGTCCTTGACTCTGTCCAAGCACTGATCAGCAAGAGCCAAAATGCTGGTGTGTCACCAACACTGTTTCAGTCACCAATCCAAAACACAGCACCATAGGGGCTGCTGTGGAGAGTGTTACCTCCAGCTCAGCCAAACCCAGCGCAGTCCGAAAAGAAACACGTATGCATGTATCACAACAGCAAGAGCAGTCTAGTGGTCTCTAGAAGTTTCCAGATATGCAGATGGTCACAGTTTGATTTGTCTTGTGGCCTCGTTTTGCAGTGAATTTTTTTGTCATTGCACAATTGGTATGATGGACAGAACTTTGTACCTCTACTTAGGGATTTCAGCACTGAAAGACCTTTTATTATATCAAAGTGATTATAGCACTTTGATAAAATATATGTTTGATAAAATATTACAGATGATGCAATAAAACCTACGAAAAAATTCAAGCTTAATCACAATAACTATGGTCATCACAGACCACAGCATAATAGCTGTTCTACTAAATAACTTGGAAGTACACCATGTGAGCTATAAACTCTCTGCGATAACATACATTGGTTGATATTTGCAAAACAAATAAGCCTTTTAAATATAAATGATGCCTCTTGACTTTTCTCAAATATGTTAGCTCTAAAGCTGTCCAAAAACAACTTGTGATTAATCCGGTCACAAGGAGCCTAATTTGAACTAGTCAGATAGTGAAAAAGATCCCTTGGAAACAGTTTTAGGTATTATAAAAAAAAAAAAAAAAAAACCAAACCAAAAAAACCCCCAAACAAATCCTTATTTATATTAAGTATTTACCATGCACTTTGGAATTTTTCCAAAGCTATTTAAATGCCATAATTATTCACTAATTATTTGTAAGAAGAAAAGCAAAATGCTCAAGGGAAATTATTTATGAATAAACAATTCAGTCAGTATGACTCAGAGAAGGTTTTAAAGTGCTGCGGGGCAAGTTCCTTGTATAATACCTGAAGTGTTATATGAACAACTAACGTGTGTTTGTTACTTACATCTAAGCTAATCACCCTGATCTGCTGTATTCAAAAGGAAAGTATTTCTAGCATGCTGTATATTCCATTTTTAAGCAGACTATCTAGAGATAGGTCAGATGACTTTTTCTGTCCTGTGACTACACAGCCTCAGGTGGCTAACCTGACATAGGCATCTACACTGCAAACATTTAATGCCAAAGAGGATGAATACCTTGCGAAGGGTTCAGATTTTTATTTTTTATTTTTCTTGAGCATTCTGTAACTACTCCAATAGAACAATTCTAACTGTAAGCCAAATATGTATTTACATCAGACATAGCCAAATACAATTCACCAAAATTATTTTCATGGAAAAATCCTCTAGTGAGAAATTGAGGTTTGTGTGTCCTTTAAACTTTCCAGAAAGACCATCTTGTTGGAGTATTTCTCTCAGTTAAAACTGTAATATGTAATGAATTGCCTTTCCAGCACCTTCCCATAGGTCAGAATATAATGGGTGGACAGAATAAAAAAGCAAAAACTCAATTTGGAACAGTCCCGCTATGTTTAAAAGAATTTTTTTAAAAAGTATAAAAATTAAACACGTGACTGACTAGAGCTTACCCTATGTAAATCATTTAACCGTCTTAATGCTGTGCTTTTATAGCTCGGATCTCCAAAGCCTTGCAAAACACTTCTGCTTTCAGAGGGAAGAAAAGCAGAACAGGTGCATTTTTGCATCTATTGTGTACAAGAAATGTAAACAACTATTTATTTCCTTTGCCTTCTTTTCCTCTGCTTAAATTCACCTTCAGTATGATAAAATGCCATTGTAAAATGGAACATTATGCAGCCAAAAAGTAAGCATATTGTAAAAGAAGTATTTTGCTTACATAAATCATTTAACATAGGTCATTCACCTAATGCAGATCTACAATGCGAATATACCTTTATGTACTTAAAGAGGACAAGATATATTTAAATTTTACTCTTTCTTTAAATATATTTCATTTGCTTTCACTTAAAGCATTAAAGTCTTCACAGTTTTATCAAGACTGGTATGTACTATTTATTTTCCATAATGTTTTGTACTATTTCTTTCCTTCTTCCTTGAAACTTTAAATCTTCCAGCACTCAAGGGAATCCATAAAAATAAGCAATTCAGGTTGACTCTTTCCGTCCTGAATTATCCATTTCTACCTCCTCCAGATTCCAGTTTACATGTCAAGAGTCTTCGTGGCTGGTATGGGATTAAGTACTTTTTTTAATTTAAATGTTGTGTATTCTGTTCCAGACACTACTATTTCTACAACAGATTCATGCATCAAAAATTCACAACAACAAGAATATAAAATTGCCTTGGGATGACTATTTCTAGGGCACATTCAAGCGTTAAATTTGTTCATTACAATAAGAAAATGAAATTGCCTTGGAACCTAGCATTTTACTATTTTTAAAACTGTCCTGTTGAGGTGATGTGCAGTAATCCCCTTTTGTCTACTATAAATTGAACTGCATTAATTAAATCATTTTCAGTTCCCTAACTAGATATATTTCACTGTTGACAACATCAAAACCATGTTGGTTTTTTTTTTCTTAAAGGAGTACTTTTAAAGTATAAATCTACACCTGTGGATTCCTGGACTTCTCTAAGTCACATACATTTCTTGCATGTCTACTGAACAAATATACTACTATCTAAAGCCAACTATTTAAAATCAATGGAAATCTTTCCACTGACTTTAGCAAGCTTCAGATCAGCTCAAACTTATCTCGTTTGCCTTGGAAGATTCCTGAGAATTCTAGGAAAAAGTACAGTAAAATGATTAGAGCGTTCCTGGACATATTTTTTTTTTAACCTACAAGTAAAAAATGCCTCTCTTCGCAGTCATCTGCAAATTATGATATTCACAAAGCAATTTCAATACAGAAAAGCTTTAGAACTTCAGAAAATGTAAGTAAGAACACTCCTGAAACAGCACGCTATATCAAAAGGTTTAGAAAACTAAAAGCTACATGCAGACTGCCTGTTGCAGATTAAAGGCAGTCTGAGAAACTACAAAAAAATGGAGTCCAAAGAAGGAAGAAAGCAATGCAGTATAATAAGCTTTTACTGCTTTAAGTAGTTTAGGAAAATACTGACCAAAATAGGTCAAAATACAGAAATTGCTTCAAAAAACGTATTACATACTAGTACAAGGGAAACAGAATCCATTAGATCTTACTGTTGCAAGTAGAACTGAGAATAAAATAATGAAAATGATGCATGAGACCACTAAAGCTAGAGATTCAAATCCCATATTTCCTCTCACTTGGTGATGAACATTCATTCCCTACAATCCTTATGATTTTAAATTAAGGTAACCTAAAAAACATTAATGGTAAACATAGCACAAGATGCAGAGGCATATATGGTAATGTAACTATGATTTTGAAAATAGTAAATAGAAATAGAACTTGTAATTTCCCTGGTAATAAAAGAAGTATCCTCGTTTCAGTATCCTTCTGCTCCTGGACCAAATATGCTGAGAGATGTTAACAGTACCTCAACTGCAATTTGGGGG